>PVKU01005826.1:0-115556 GCA_004027475.1 Anoura caudifer
TGCATGGCCTTTTCTCTAGGAAGGTGGCTCTGACTTAATTTTGAGTTGGCTCCATTTATTTTATTTTTCTTATTTCTCCATTTTAACGGAGATCTTTCCTTGAAAGCATCGCTGATCAACCAGTGGAAAGCAACATTGATCAATTGTTGAAAGCTTCATTGATCTGTTGCTGGGAAGGCTCATTTCCAGTATACATCCCGTGTAGAAGGGAAAGTGGTTTCCTTAGGAGTCTTCAGCCACATTAAGCAACAAGGGGGTGCCAGAATGAAGGTAGGTCTTACTGTCACGTTTCTTTAAGGGCAAACATTTTCTGTAGTTAGTTCCTTGAGGTTTTTCATATGAAGTCTCATAGGCCTTAATAATTATTTCAAAACTCTGAGCAATCCTTATCCAAGTGACACCTTTGCCACATCAAGCTATGTACAGCAAACATAGCTTGATATAAACATAAAATTTTATAACAAGAATTTCTATAATGACAAACAAAACGTTAAGCTGAATTTGGAGAATAGACCTGTGTTGGAGGAAATGCTTGAGTGTAGCTAACTGAAAAGGTCAAGGGCCCTGGGATGTTATCAATCAGGTATTCAATAAGAGACATTTCTGTGGAAACAAAAGAAAAACAAAGGTTAAGGGTAAGAAACCCATTTCTGAGCCATGGGGGCAGCCAGTCAAGAAAAATTGTAGATGTCAAAGTTGAAGCATCTTTTGCAGTTTGAAAGGTCTCTGATGATGTCATCCATTGTTCAGGCAAACTTTTCAGGTGGCTTACACAACATCAGGCATGAAGACTGCTCAAGCATGAGCATTTGTGGTGATTTCTGTGAACTTTATATCAACTTGTTTACAGTCTGTTTGCAGGGCTTCCGGAAAAATGGCAGCTTTAGTTCTGAATGATTCCAAGTCAAAAGTGGGAGAAAAATTGGAAATGTTAGTTTGGAGAGTTGTAGCCAAATACTTCAGCAAACTAAAAGAATTCAAAATTTAACCCAGTATACAGGCAAAAACAAAACCTTAAAGACAATTAGCAGAACTAGTATCCATAAGTGTGTATTATAGCTTCTATTGAAACCTAGTTTTTTCTCTCTCTGCGGTTATCCAATTTTTACCAAACATATTTTTCAAGCAAATTAGCTTTTCTATAATTAAGTCTAGTTTTAGTAAACTTGGCCAGATTATCTACATAAGTGCATCAAGTATAATGATTGATTATATAGACTCCTTTAAATCTGCTTTGCTGGAACTTTCAATAAAAAATCTTGAAACTGAACTTTTAATAGCCTCTTGAGGCTAAGAGTCCAAGCCAAATACTTGTCATCAGACTTCATCTGTAGTACCTTTAGATTTGGGTTAATCCCTTTCATCTTGAGGTCCCCAAGATATCCTGAGGTTCCAGTGCCTGCCAGGAAGTGACCTTCCTTACTCACTTGGTTAGGCTGGGAGCCTGTAGGGTCCCACGTCGAGTTTTCCAAGGAGACTCTTTTGGCTTCTAACCCAATTCATGACCAACTCACCACATGTGCCTTTAACTGAGGTGTCCAGTGCCCTTCTGGCTCTTAAATGCTCTACCCATGTCCACTAATTTTGCAGCTCTGTCTTCTAAGGTTCCCTTAGCAATATCTTTTACCTCACATGCACTTAATCCATAGTAGTTTGTTTAAATAGATGCTGGTCTATTGAGATCTGCAAAAACTGTCAGTTTGCAAGGGCCAGACCAGACAACAGGTTTATAGAATTTATGCCTGTGTTGTTCTCTTTGGAATCTCTTTCTCATGACAAACAACACGGCAGACAGAGACAAAGAAAAGAACATGCAACAAAAATTCATACCCGCCCACCAGGGGGAAAAAACTCCCTGTGAGCTGCTCAACACCCAGGGAACTTCTTACAAGCATGAAAGAAGCCCAACCTGAGGAAGATTCCTCATGTGGTAGCAAGCTCCTGCGGCAGCACCACATGGGCACTGGGACACTTGTCCCCATGGCAATGCCTAACAGGTGGTTTTCCCTTCTAGTCTCAAAGAAAGGCACTGATCTCAATCAAAAAGGAGGGAGGTCAGGAGCCTGAGAGAATTCACAGCTTGGGGGAGTGGGTGGTCTATGGAAGAGGTGAACACAGAAGAGGCTCATTTGGGCATTTTACATGGTTCTAGGGAAATCTGGTCTATGAAGGTAAGGTTGCTTCAGGTCCCAATTCTGGCACCATAATCGTTAACCTAAAATCAAAAGCCAAAGTGAGAGGCAGCAAGCATTTGAGATCAAAGAATAGTTAATGGAGAAGCACTGATTTAGGCAGGAACCTAAATTGTGTTCTGATTATGGGGTGTAGACAATGGGTTTTTATGAGAAAGTGAAGGGAAATAGATGAATAGAAGGAAGGAACTTCTGTTGGTGCTAGTAAGCTAAGTTCTTCTTTAACTTTACATGGCTCTTTACCAATTCTAAAGAATGTCTTTAATATTCAGTCTTTGTAGTCAGGATGTCCAATTTCCTGTTAACTCCACAAATAGTTGTTTAGAAGACAGTAATGTTCGACCCTGACCAGTTTATTTTTCCAAAGTCAAATATTTCAAAGCTTCAACGAGCAAGATGTACAAGGCCATTTCTCTGGGATGGTAGTTCCAACTCCACTTTGAAATGGCTCCATTTATGCCCTTTTTCTCAGTTGGAAAAATGAATACTAAAAGAGTGTGAAAAAGCACAGTACTCATGAACAGAAATGTTAGGTAATAGAGAAAATCAATTAGATGCACTTGCTACCCTGCTGGGTTTGTAATGTAACTCTAAAAATAATGGAAAAATGAAGATACATTCCACTGGAAATGGTTAGCAACAGGGAGGCTCATCTAATGAGATGCTAGTTAATGACAGGAAAGAGTCCTGGTGCAGCCAAGAAACAGAAAGACCAGTGTGTAAGATGAGAGTTTATCTTTCATTAAGAAGGTGGGTTCTGAATAACATAGCAAAGAGTGATTTCCAATGTCTACAGAGAGGGAATCTAATTCCAGGTTTATAATCTGAAGAAGGAAAATTAACTTCAGCTCTGTATTTTCTGCTGTAACTTTATCTGGTGGATCATACTTTAGCTCAGTCGATAGAACTATTTTTTTTCTATCACAGATATTCCCACAACTTGATAAACAGATTCTAACACTTTGGATCAAGTTTGACACTTCCTCCCCAAATTCCACTTTGCTCATGCAACTTCCCCTCAGAATGACTAGAGAAAGAGGAAGACTTAGCTTCAAAATTTTGGAGCAGATTGCTGTATGAATTAAAATAGTTTTTGGATGAAAACAATTTAGGATTAAACGCTAATCCTAAAATTTAAGATTCTGAATAATATTAAAATAAACTAGGCCTTGTATAATTTACTCAACTATGTGTTTATATGTCCCAGGCCCTTTTATGTCTTTTGGGTCTGCACCACGTACTCTCGTAATACCTTTTTAAAAAATTATTATTATTTTTTATTTATTTAAATTGTTGTTCTTGTCCTTAATACCTTTTAATTGTTAAAAGGAAAAGTAGATCTACCTGTTGACAATGGTGCTTGTCACATAGCAGACAGACATGCACATTCTATTAGTTTAGTCAATCAATAGAAAGTAAATGAGATAAAATTTTTTTAGGAATAAGAGCAATAGAGAAATAAATTAGCTTAAAGTCCAATAGAACTGTGTTGTTCTCATGTACACTATAGAAAGTTTACCAATCTCCAAAATGCATTATAATCTATAAGCTCAGATTTCTGAAAAAATCCTTGATCCCAGTTTCCAAACGTGTCACATATATGGATGGCGGTGTTAACAGGCAGAAAGGCCTGATTGACTGAGAACTCTTGATACTTTTGTTTTCTCATTTTGGAGGCTGAACTAAAGTTTATTCTAGATCTAATGTACCAAGCTCTTACTTCAGAATGTGAACTTGGGAATCCTCTTGTTTTCATCAAGTAACATTCATCCTTGACTTATGGGACAATTCCCAAAGGTAGGGATAGAAGAGGAAGGAAGAAACAGTATACTTTACTTATGGAAGCTTAGGCAAGTTCTATTTTCAAGTTTGTAATAAAAAGTTATGATCTGAGGTTACAGGATGACTTTTAAATTACTTTTAATGCTCTTATAGGCTGAACTAATAAAAGTATATTATTGTGGTCAAAGAGAGCTAGTAATCTGCTTTGCGATGGTTTGGCTACATAGCTTAATGGGACAGGTGCCAAAGCCAGGCATCCTGGGTTCAAAGATCTGCTCTGTCATTTAGTATTTTATGGAATGAAAGCTTATTTAGTCTTTTTAAGATTCCAATTTCCCATCTGCAAAAGGAAATGAGGTGATTATATTATACAAGATAATGTATATTAAGTGTTTAACATAGTACCTTGTACATTCTAAGCAATCAATAACTATTAGCTGTTATCATTTGGGGTATTATATTGAATTCTGATATAATTTTTAGGAGACCACCTGACAACCAGAATTTATGGTGGGGCAGATATTTTGAAATTATATTTATCAAGGTTGCTGAAGGAACTGCATTCGTACCCAGGAAGAGAGGGGACTTCGTCTCTCTTAAAATACCTGTCGAATTCTCATGTGAAAGAGGAGGCCAAACTAAGACAAATGAGTGTTAGTCAAAACAAGGGAGATGTTGCCTTGGATGTAAGCAAAAAAATCAGACAATGTGAGTTGTCCGATAATAAAGACATCTTATGAAATAGTTAAGTTCTAGTCACTCAAAGTATTCAAGCAGAGGTTGGGATAAGCATACGGCAGAGGTGCTTTCCCTGACTCTTAGTGCACCAGCCTTTCTGGACTTACTTCTTTTCCTGTAATATTTCACCTTCTGTTCTATCTGTGGGTCTCCACCCGTATGTTTTCTCTGCTGAAGAGACTCCCACTTCTTCACACTCCATCCGACATACATCTCTTTTCTTCTGCCTGACTCTTTCCATCTTTTAGGTTATAGAATTGGCTCCCCTTGCTTTATCTTCCTTCCACACTCACTACTTCCTATGTCTCAGCATTCTTTCTCTGTTACATTGGTTATAATTATTTTTAATATTTTCTCAAAAGACTGAAATGTTAATTGCTCTATCCTCAATGACTATTATACAGTATACAATAGGTGCTCACTCATTTT
Organism: Anoura caudifer; assembly: GCA_004027475.1. Classification (NCBI taxonomy): domain Eukaryota; kingdom Metazoa; phylum Chordata; class Mammalia; order Chiroptera; family Phyllostomidae; genus Anoura; species Anoura caudifer. The sequence continues at coordinate 5,142 of PVKU01005826.1, forward strand.
TTATCTTAATAATAATAATAAATGATCACTATAGTTTATGTTAAACCCCAAGTTTCCTTAAGACCCCCCCAAGATTTTGATGGAATGGAGAATCTTCATCTTAAATGTTTTACTTTTATTTATTTTCAGAGTTAGAGAAGGAATCCCCATTGCAATTTGAAAATTATAATGATAACTACTATAATTCATTTTGGACACAACGAATTTCAAACTACTCTAGTCCATGGATTCTATCTATCTATCTATCTATCTATCTACCTATCTATCATCTATCTCTGTGTCTACATATATTCTACATATATTTTGTGGCTCTGTGTAGGCTTAGAAACATCGTCATTCCAATAGCAACAAGCACGCTTAGCTCTCATCTGTCCACTACAAGCAGCTAGTATTTCCTGGAAAATGGCTATGTTTCAGACTGGGACAGAAAAAGTACACAATAGAACCAGAAAGAAGAAAATAAATGTTATACACACATTTATAGAAATATTTCATGTCTATTTATACATTTTGGAAACCAGGAGTTCATATTCACATATTTACTTCTAACCTAACACTAACAATTTTTGTTCATTTTAGTTTTCTCCTTTTTCATGTTTATAATTCCCCTGATAGTGAGAATCCTGGCTCCTCTAATGCGGAGTATTTACTTTTTGGTCAGCTTCCCTGTATGAAAGGAATTGTCTGCTCTTCACTCAGAACAGACACCTTCCCTATCCAACTTCAGCTATGACATCCCATGTCTGGTTGTTGCACTGAGGGGGTCCTCTTTAACTTGGTAGGGACCCAACTCCCTCATTGTGTCATTGCAGGGTCCCCCGTTGTAGCATGGACTTATCTTGCTGGGCACCATCCGAGGACTTTCAGACACTGAATGATTTGGGGAAAAATAGGGTAGAGAAAGACAAAGAATGGGGCATCTCAATAGAAACTAATCCCTGAAGAAATAAAAGGAGATGAATGTCATGGTCCAGTAAGGAACTGTAAACTGCTCAGTGTGCCTGTGCCCTTCCATGTCTGGAACGCCGGGGGGTTGGGGGGATGGACAGCAAATAAGGTAGAGAGAGAAGTGTGGGGTAAATTAAAATATCAGCAAAGATATGAAAGTCTTAAAAGCTGCTTTTCCCAAAGTTTTCAAGTAGTCCCATATGTATGCATGTAAGATCAAAATGTTAGCCCTTTCCCTAAACAAACAAGAAGAAAAGCCATGACTCATCAGTTTAGTGTTTGGATCCTTGGCACCACGTTGGATTCTAGGTTATTTATGATAATGTTTAGAATGGTGTTGAGAGCAATCCTGCTGCTATGAAAATTTGAATTTTGTTTGTTTCTTGCTTTTGTGATTAACTTGTCAACCTTAACATCCCTGCAATCACAGTGTGAATGCTTTAGTATTTATTATCCTTCTGAAATGCAGGATGCAGAAATGTTCAAACCTCTCTGATCTGCAGTCCCAGGGGGAGTACTGTGCTAACAGACTACATGGCCTCGCTGTGGTTTTTACCTGTAACAGAGTCAAAGTTGCCTTCAACGACACTGATAGAGGTTGCATTTCAGTCTGGATTTAAATCGTGTCTAAAATTAATTACAAAATTCACCAAAATATCTTCATGAAACCATCAAATTAGATCAGCTGAAAGGCCATTTAAAGATATCCCATTACAGGTGATGCTTATTTGAATGTGACTGTCCATTCGTGTTGGTACAGTTGATCTCAATTGCTCACTGATTTCTTATGAGGTTACTGTGGAAAAATGAATAGATGCCCCTGAAAGTAGCTTTGGAACACTGAACCTACTCAGGTGAATTTGGTTTTAAAGAATAGCTATGGCCTCAATATAAGACCAATGAATCCATAGACGTTACATTTTTTAACCTTCATTCTTTAAAGTATGCATTTCAACTGAGCCACTTAGAATAAATATGATACCGTGTGTCATATCTACGGTCTTTGAAGAACTAACTTTAATTTTCAAATATATCAGAAACTAAGCTATAATAATAACATAACTTATTTTTTATAGCACTTGTATTTTTTCAATACACTTTCTGTAATTCTTTCTTATTTGTTTCTCAGAACAGTATGATAATTTAAAAAAGAAATCCTAGCCTGAGTATTTTGATATTCAGATCCTTGTCCCCTGCTCTGCCTCCCAACTGGGTATGTGACTTTGAATAAATTGTGCTGATCTTCTGTGCCCCAGAGAATAAAAATGGGAGTTGGGTCAGATCAAGGCCTCTTAACCTTTTCTATGCATTGGCTGTCTTTGGCAGCCTGGTGAAATGTATGGCTCTTCTAAGAATAAATAGGGTTACAAATAAAACAAATTATATTGAAATGCAGTTATTAAGTCATTTAAAAGCAAATTTAGGATATGGTAATGTGTGTTTCCTTAGGAGCATTAAATAAATAAATAAATACATACCACAAGCCTGTAACTACTGTGATTTCAATGTCACGGTAAGTGTACATGGCACTTTGAGGTATCTGCCACAACACTAATGTGGTTTGAAAGTGTCTGTGGTTTCTATTGGTGACCAAGACACAGCTACTTCTAATCACATTGTGGTTGGTAGCTTACATCCATCATCCATGGAAATGCTCAAGTTCAATCATGAGCTAGAGAAAATAAAAATGTGATATGTTTTTTTCCTATCCACATTTTTGAATGCCCTGAATTCTACCCATTAGATGATCTCAGAAGAACTTTCCAACAACAATATTCCAGGACTACATAAACGATCCTTCTGGTTAGGCGGGGTGGCATGCCCTTCGAACTGCTCTACTCCAGGTGTGGTGCTTGGAGAGCGGCACCAGCAGCGCCCACCTGCAGCTTATTAGAAACGCAGGATTCCTGGCTCTGCCTCTGATCTACAGGATCCGATGCTGTGCGCAAGGTCCTTAGGTGACTTGGTATGCACACTAACACTTGAGAAGAGCTGTATAGATTAGGCTGTTCGATCAGTCTGGGATCTTTTCAGCTTTGATGAAGCCCAGCCCCTTAGGAACCTTTACATCAATAGTTGACTTCTTCCTTTTTTACAAAAACTTGCTCTTAAACCCAAAGTCTAAGAAGTTGGTGACAGGCCTCCTAGCAAGGAGAACAGTGCTATTAGATATACAGTGGAGATTTTCATAAAAAATTCAGGGCAGAAGCTGCAGTAGGATCAATCACTGGATGGGTCCAGATCGTTTTGTAGAATTAAAGAGCCCCCGGCTGCATTTTGAGATTTGGCAGAAGCACGTTGTCTCTGAAAAGTGGTGAAGGAATAATAGCAAGTCTGACCATAACCAGGCAGAAACATAATTCCAAGTTTTACTTGATTAATTATAGGCAAGGTTTGTTCCGCTAGGTTTGGTTTGAGTGCTATAACTGTTTGCATATCACAGTTAATGTTCATGTGAATATATGTTTGAAAAATGTTATACATTTGTAAAATATTAAGCAGTTAATGTCATATGAACCAAATCGTGTCTATGGGGAGAGCAAAGCCACTCCTGAAGTGTCTTACAGTGGAGTTCTCTAATAGAAATGTCAATGCGGTTGTACATTTTTGAGTGTCTATTTTGTACCCCTGATCGATAAGACACTGTTCCTGCCATAAAAGGCTTGCCAATTTATTTTGTGGGCCAGGCAAAACATTTATTGATGGTAAAAGTATGTTAAGTTCTGTGATAGAAGCATGGAACTGCTTCTATCACATTTATAGTGGCATGGTAGGGGGTATTGAATAAAACTTTAAGTTCCTGTTTACTCATCAACTCAATTATTCATTCATTTTTATTTTGTTCAACGGTGTCTATTGAACCATTATCCAATGGCCCACCTTAATCTTTATGGCTGACCATAAAATGCTGACTTTGGAAACTGTAAGACTGGTGTAGGGGACAGCTGTGTGGGGTGTCGCATGCCTTGTTCAGAATGCTGAGCCTCATCCAGCGAGCAACTGGGAAATGGGAATTTTATGTGAGGAACTTACTGATCAGATTGGAGTTTTAGGATCATCACTCCAGGGGCAGTCATGAGAGGTAACTGGAAAGGGGTCTTCAGAAGGTCATTTTAAGGGTTGAAGCCTGGAAAAAAAAATCTTGTGTTCATTTCTAGGTCTCTTTCATTTAAAAATATATCTCTCATTCCTTTTTATTAATAATATTTACAGGCAAATACCTGTCTTGTGTTGGAATTTTATAGTATGATGTATTTCATGTCAGTTTTTTTTGGTTCAGAATATAATTAATATTTTTTCCTATCATTATTTTGCAGCTTTGGACACTTGTGTTGATTTTATGGCCAGTCATTATTTTCATAATTTTGGCTATTACCCGGACCAAATTTCCTCCAAAAGCAAAACCAACTTGTAAGTAAATAAGATTTGTTTGCTTCCTTAACTTTTGAATTCTAGTTAAATTTTGTTTGGATACTACTTTAATGTTTCATTGTAAAATTTGTTTTTTTGAATAGTGTTTCCTTTTGAAAGCATTGGTATAAGTACTTAGTATGTTTTTTCTTCAGTTTTTTTGAACTCATTAGAAAGATGAGCCTATAATATTTATCTAGAAAAATGCAAAGCATATAGGAGCCATGGTTTATCTCTGAAATTTTGACTCATTTATTATTTGTCTCATAAATCTCACCATGGTACGTATGATGTAGACAAGCAGGAATCTCAGTTAGATCTTCCTTTACTTCTGTGTTGTAGCAGAACACATAGACTTGTGTTTGATCAACTGAATGAATGAAACCGAGGTTCTACAACAAAAATCTCTTAACTTACTTCAGGCAGGTACTGGAGCAGTGCCAATGTATTGACACAGGCTAAGAGAGGATTGGTTTCCAATTAGTGCTGTTTCAGTTACATTTAGTCACTGCCAAGTTACAAACTGGGCATAATGCCCAACTCTGTTCATTATTTGCTTTTGGCTCCAGAATGAAAATGCAGGAAAGGCTCAGACAAGTCCTCAGAACTGAGGAGGGTGAGCTTTTTAATGCCAATGATTTGACCATTGTTGTTTTTGCTTTTGTTCTTAAACTTTGGAGCTAGGATTCTTAGTGGAAATACTTAAGTATTTTAATAAGAAATACTCACATTTTACTTAAGTAAACCCTTTTACTTAAGTAAAAGGTGGGATGCTTCATGTTTCACAAAATTCATCTTCTAAAGTTTCTGGTTAATCAAATTTCTGTATTTCATATAAGTTTTGGCCATTTGTTATAAGGAATACTGTGCTGAATTAATTGTAAACAGAATGATGAGCTAGTGGCATTTAAAAAGCACAGTCCTTTTCAACCCCTTAGTCCTGAAGAATAAGATGAGAGCCAGGGTGGAATCTATTTAAATCATACACAATAGGATAATTCAAAATATACATATATCAGTTCAGTTAGCGCAACTGACACATTTAAACCCTTGATGCTAGAATAAACAATTCCTTTTATTTGAAGAGGACCTTCTGATTCCTAAAGAACTTTTGCAGAGGTGATTATGTAGAGCTGTTGGTGAGATTTTGCTAGGTTGTTTATAAGAACAGCATAATTTTGTTCTCTTTATATTGTGTGCATATTAGCTTTTTACAGCAAACTAGTTCCATTGTATATTGTTAGAATTGATGTTCTTGCATATCTTAAGTACAGACTCAGTGTAGTCTCAGCATAGACATCAGAGACTCAGAAATAATGCATTCATTACATAAGGACAAATACTCCAAACTCTTCTTGTTTAAGGTGCTAATTATTATTTGCTAATGATAGGGAGAGAAGGAATTTTTAGCCCCTTTCTTCAACTTATTTCCACCAGTTTCTTGTTTTTAAGGATTTTCAGTTATATAAAGATTCTCTTATAAAACATCCAAGAGAGAAATCTAAGGTGTGTGAGTGAATAATCTTGATTTAATTGGTGCTACCTGATAGGATTTAGAGATACATAGAGAAAATGATGAAAAGCTCTTACAATTCCATTAAATTGCAAAGAAAAAATTAGAAAAATTGTGACAAATGCATCATAGATCTAATCTAAAAGTATCTGGAAAAATACAATAACCAAAAGATACCAATGATTTTTGGTATACCAAAAATAAATACCCCAATAACAATTGATAGAAAAATACCAATTTTTACTATGGGCCATTATCATACTCTAATAATAATCAGCTATGAGGTAATTATATGTATGTTTGTGGGTAGGAGAGAACAAATTATAGGAAAGTTCAAACATTGAAAATATTTTTGCCTGTCTCTCATATCTTGTCAGACTTAGTCTAAAAAGTAGTTTACTAGTTTGTTATTAGAACTAGAAGGGACTCTATCATTTTACAGATGAGAACACAGGGGCCCAGGGAGAGTGTAAGTTGCCAAAATTCAGTCATGTACGATAGGAGACAAAGGTTTTGGAAGCTACCTTTTCTTATTCTTTGCCCATGAGATTTATAAAGTATCTTACCCTCTTTTTTTAATTTATTTTTTTATTTTAATTGTTGTTCTTGTACAGTTTTCTTTTACTCCCATCCCAGCCCACCTCCGCAGCCCTCCCCACCTCCCTCCCATTTCCATCCCCCAGCTTTTGTCCATGTGTCTTTTATACTTGTTGCTCCAAACCCTTCCCCTTTTCCCCTGGAATTCCCTCCTCTCTCCCCTCTGGTGATTATCACCTTATACAAAGAGCCAAATACAAATATGCCCAAGAATTCAATTCATCCTATAATCAATAGAGTGTAAAATGTAATTTTATATTTGAAGGTGCTATTTTGTAGAGTAATTTCGAGAACCTAAAACTATGTAGATAAAGCTACCTTTTCTTTTCTCTTATAGTAGAGAGAATAACTTGAAAAAGACAATTCGGATTTAGGTATTTTCATTCTTTTTGTCATTGTTGTTATTTTCCTTTGTTTCTCACATCTGTGATACCAAAAGATGAAAATCATAGGCATTTCTGGATCTTCTACTGTGTGCCAGGCACTTGGAGAGGTCATGGCAATGTCATTCACTTCACCGCTGAGAGTACCGGTGTGCGCGGAGGTTAAGTAACTTGACCAAGACTGCACCGTTAGTAAGTGGTGGTGTCAGGATTTGAACCTGGGCTCCAGAATCTGGTTTTAAGCTCAAGGATTCACATTTTTTCTTTTTTAATTTTTTTGGATTTATTCTTTATTGTATTTTTTTCCCATTGCCATTTAGTCTCCTTAAACCTCCCTCTCCCCAGCAATCACTGCACTGTTGTCCATGTCTATGAAGGCCTCACATTTTTTTACATCTAGTATTCAGTACTAATGTCTCATGCTGTGTTACTTAGATTTTTGCAAACGTAGACTAAAAATTAGATATCAGGAATATAAACACCTCTTCTCTGTGTCATGTAATCAAGAGATAGGAGGGAGAGATAAATTCCAATATATGTATCAGAGTTACCCTAAATATTAGCATTCAATACAGAATGCTGCCTCTGTCTGATGAATTCCGCATGAGTCACTGTAGTGGTAGTACCATAGGAATCAGGTCCTGCTTATAAGAGTTAAAAGTCCTTTCTGGGAAATGGTGACTTCTTCAGCGCTAGTTGGGCAACAGAGAAATGAAGATGAAACTTCAGACTACACCCCAGCTGAAACTCAGCTGTGGTGAGAACGGGAGTTGTCATCTTGCGGGCACATTCTGCTCTCAGAACAGCTGGACAGGTCCGTAGGACTGATAAGTCATTCAGACCAAACTTCGTTAGCCACTCAAAGGGTTCCCACCCTCGTTTTTCGGTGGATGGGCTTCTGCAGAGGTCTGGATTGGGGTAAGGAAGCTGCTACAGTCCCTTCACTGCATGTCAAGCACCAACCCAGAGCCAAATGCTTACTTTTGGCATCATCTGCTCTCATTTACTTCCTTCTGTGTTGCCATCAACAGCTTAGGTAACCAGCCTCTGCATATAATAAGTTCCAGGTAAAGGCAACTTCCAAAGCCTGCCAGGCAGGGCCTGATGCTTCTCATTCACATGGGGGGTGGGGGTGGGGAGGGAACGGGCTGAGGCCCCATGTTTGAATTAATTCCAACCTCTTACAATCTCTACATGCAATAGCTTGCCAAGAGGCAAACTTCAAGCCAAAATATCATGATTAGGAGCAAAGGAAAATGAAACAAAACTCTCCAACATGCTTTCAGACTAAGCCCAGCTACAATGTACAGTGAGTTAATTTTGTCTCCTTTTAACGCATTTATACCTCTGAAAGTGCAGGTGAGCATTCCTAATGACTATGGAACTGACTACTTTTCAAGAACAGTAAAATCCTGCCATAATGAGACGAGTGGACTCCAAAAATTCAGTCCTGCCAAACAAGGAGTTGCATTTTTATGAAGTTAATGAAAAACAGTATTTCTTAAGTGGCAGAAAATGCCATTAAAAGCACATAACCACACACTATTGAATTGAACCCCAACTATCCTGAGGCTGCCACTTTCTAACACCCCCTCCTACTTTGGAAGACTATACATTTTGCCCATCCCACATGTGAAAATAAGGGGCTGGTGGAAGGCAGTAGCCAACAGCTGATTGAATTCTATCCAAATTTGTGTTGCCACAAAGTTATACTGAATACTACCCATCTAGATGTGACCCAGTGGCTTGGTCAATGCAAGATTGACATTCCTAGCATGTCTTGTGACCTCCATTGCATGCCTTTTGTCTTCAGAGACAAATAAAAGTAATAATAGGGGTGAACACTTATCAAACACTTTACCATGTGTAAAGTGCTATGCTAAGCACTATGCTAAGTGCTTTCCATATATGTCCTTAGTTAGACACACATCATCTCTCTGAACTATGGGATTTGATGGTTCCCATTTTAAACATGACAAAACTTAGGCACAGAAAATGTTTAGTAATTTACCAATGTTCACATGGTTACTCTGTGACCGAGTCTGGATTTGAACCACACAGTTTTTACCTGCACACAGAGTGGTTTTATGCAGGTCATGAGTGCAAAGCATGGCAGTACTAAGGGCTGGCTCATCTGAATGTACAGCATCTCCTTTTTCTCCCTTATACCACCCATTAGTGCTCTCATAGACTGAATGTGGCTGTAAACATGAACTCAGTTGGCTTTTCTACTTGCCAGCAGCTCCAGGAAAAAGTTGAGGAGGAAGATTGATATTATTGACTAATTGGTGTTTTGTGGGATCCATGCATGATGTCATAACCATACTGCCTGAATGGTTAAGAGAAAACTATTGTGTACTTTTCAGTTGAAAGTGTCTATGAGGCATCTCATTAGTGAGGGCTGTGAAAATTAGAAGAGTGAAGTTTCTTCCGGCCCCACTCTCTTGCTGCTGACTTTTTGAATGGTCTCTCTCTCTCTTTTTATTTTAAATGGAAGCGAAGGCAAGTGCATGGGGACAGGATTCAGGGTGTGCCACGCTCACCAGTACATCGATGATTTAATAGTAGTAGTAGTAAGTGAGGGACCCCTAGTAAATAATTTTTTTCTGTCTTGATTGGCTCAAAATCAAAGTGGATTTTGTTCTGGGAAGCTCAGAACTCATCATCATCCTTCTGCTGCCAGGGATTGCCCCATCCAACTTCTCCATTCTCACATGTGCCAGAGCCACTAGGCAGCCTCTCAGGTCAGAAACATCTGAATCATCTGACTCCTCCCTTTCCTTCACCTCCCACAATCACTAAAAAGTCAGAATCTATCTTGTGAAATGCATCCTTCTTGCAACCTGTCACTCCAAAATTTCATTGTTTCATGCCTGGATTTCTTCTGTTATATAACTTTTTTGAATTTCCTCACCAGATAGTTTCCTAAAATACATTTTGGGCCTACCAAGTTTCAACTTCTGTTTGCCTAGGTTTCAATACCTTTCTATTCAGAATTCATCCACTTTTCTGCTCTTTCTGTCCTGCAGCATGATGTCCATGCCTGAAGAAGCAGGGTCTGAAGATGTCCCACACATCCCGTCCTTATTCCTGCTTGGGTCCATATGCCCGTGAATCATCCTCAATGTCCATTAAAATTAGAGCTCACTTCTAAGGTTTACCCTTTGGCTTTCCCTCATCATTCAAACTCCAATTATTTCTCCTTTTTATCTCTCTCACTGATATATCCATAATATAGTGGTCTTTTGAGTGCTTCATGGTTTAATCTTGACTCACTTGTTGGAGAGGCTATACATGAATACCAGAAATCACATTCCATCACACTCATATTAAATACAGCATGATTCCTAATGCAGGAGACAAAATAGGAGTTCACTATATTGGTCAGAATTGGATCCAGGTGAAAAGATTAATATGGGTGATTGAATTACAAAATACACCAAAAAATGAATAGAGAAAAAAAACACAACAACTCAGTGTGAGTCTGAGGTGAGTAAAGGACAAGGAATTAGTTTGTTTTTGGTTTGATTTTGACCTCTCAGATCCAATTAAATCTCACTGTGCTATCAAAAATGTTCATCATGCTAATGTTGGGGAAAAGCGTGAACATAAGGCTCCCAAACTCCTCCCTAGGTAGATCCACCTGAGAACTTCCATCACGGATATCTGAGAGCTCTTATGATGCATACCCAACATTTTTGTGTGGGAGAGATGTTACAATCTACTTCTTGCTTAAGTTCCAGAGTATATCACAGCAGCTTTTGAATTTCACAGCCAAACCCCCATCACTCACTGCTTCCATCAGCAAATCAGTAGTTGACAACTTTCATGGAAACATGAGTGACCCCTTATGGCAACATGGAGAGGAATTCTGTGAAACTCATAGAAGCTGAGATTGGGATTAGATTGTGACTTTGCTTCCTCGAGCGCTCTGCACCGAGCTGTAGGAAACGGGCAGGAGGAAGGCGAACGTCGGCTCCATCACGCTCTTGCACATGGACTGCTCCAGCTTCTGCCGGTAGTTGCACATCTCCCCTCACTGCTGACTGGAAACTCTGTCATTCTCTCATGCAACACAGATGGCCACACCTTAATGCCAGATAACATGACAAAAGGGTTTCCCAACTAGTGCCTGAGAGTAGGCTCGGTTCACAGGGTTGCACCACAGAACCGGAAGTACCTTGAACTGCAGTAAAGCTTAATTCAGCAAGGAGAAGAATAAAGAGGAAAGGATAGTTGTTGATTGTACAGTGGCAGATTTTTTTTTTGTTCGTTCTACATAATTTCTGCTTTGACGATCTATCTTACAAGCTTGCCAGAGGTGACAGCCTCCCTGAAATTGGCTCTGGGAGACACGTCTTCTCTCTCCCTTTTCCTCTTCCCTTCCTTTATAAAGAGAACGGGGGCTCCCACCACTCACAGTTAGGAACCTGTGATACTCAAGTCTATATTATTAAGATAAATAATTGATTATTTCTAAAATCCTCACCACTATAGTAATGTTATTTGTTGAGGCTGCCAATATCGGCTGATGTTTCCAATAGTCCCTGGAATCTAAGAGCTAGATTAAACAAAGTCATTTCAGCCAATTTGCTTCCATGTATCAGAGAGCCCAGGCACAGGCTCACAGGGGAAGGTCTGGCTGCATGGTGGGCGGGCAGTGTATTTCCCTGAGGTTTTATTAAACCTTCTAAGAATCACCCAGGAAACCTGGTCTACCAAACCTTAGTCATTTTATGCTTCTCTCTGTGCCACTTTTCTCATTTTTTAAATTAGGTCACCTTGTATCCTGTGCTTTGATAAGTGAACCAGTGTTTAATAATAGCCCACATAGAAGAAATTCCACAGCATACAATATTCACTGGTCTGTGGTCACTTAGAATTTCATTGTGAATTAGAATTAGAATTAAAATGACCTATAATATTTTCACCTTTAAGAAAGTTGTTTTAATAATATATTTGCATATTTATATTTTATATAAATTATTATTATTATTACTGCTGTGAGAGGTGATATAGGGGCTTAGAGCATAGGTCAGATCCAGGCTGCCTGGCTCCAGATACTAGCCTTGGATGATCTCTGAGATGCTCCAAGCCTCAGCTTCCACATGTGTATATTGAGGCCAACAATAGCACCAACTTCCAGATTAGTTGTGAGAATTAAATGAGTTAAGACTTGTTACATATTTAGAAAAGTGCCTGACACATAGTAAGAGCTACATTAGTGTTAGATATTTATATTATATTATATTATATTATATTATATTATATTATATTATAGTACCAATCATTGAGTGTCATTGAAATAATCTGGTATCTTATTACTATTTGACAGATAAGAAAACTGAGGCTTAGAGAATTTAAGAGACTCGATTAAAGTTTCACAGCTTTTATTCTTGTCATTATCACATACTTAAAGTGTACTCGTCTCTGTGTTGATCAAGTAAGCATGGACCTTGAGAGCAATCCAGTCAACGGAGAGTAATAAGTATACCAGAAACTGTAATGCGGTAGGTTAAATTCCACAGTGGAGGTAGGTCCAAGAGCAGACACAGCAGAGAAAATGGAGTTCAGACAACTTACCTGGATCAGAACTGGGACTTCGGTAAGGCAAGTGCAGTACAAAATTACAGGGCTGATAAAAACTACTCAGTAATTGTGATAAATCATATTTCAATACCATATTTTCAAATATCAAAATTAATTTTAAAAATCCACGATGAGCAGAATATCACAATTTTATATAAAGTAAAAATCAGGATTACTGACTTTTCTTTGGCCGTGGGTTCCAATGTGGCTCATGTAGCCCCGCCTGCGATATCAGGAATGTCTTCACATGGAGGTCCTGTGTATTAGTGTGAATCTTGAAGAATGAATAGTGGTTTGTCAGCTAGACAGCTAGTGTCTGTGTTCCTGACAAAGGGGCCGACATAAGTGAGGACACAGGACACGGATGAATTAGGTGAGTGGGGGTTGCCCTGAACTGCTATGGGGTAAAAACATCTGTGGACTTTTCCATCACAGCTAGCGATTTCCCCAGACTTTTAAAAACACCTCCTCCTCCACGCCCTCACTTTCTTCCCAGATTTTTAAGTCCAGATTTCTTCCAAGATAGAGAGTTTACTTTTTATGCTATGGGGGTTTTCAATGTACAACTAGCTCTAACCTGCTAATTTCCTACTGTCCAGATGAGATCAATACAATTTAGGACAATTTTGGGGAGTGGAAATGCAGATAACTAAAGAGAAAACAATACAGGAATCACACTATATTACAGTATTTTTCCTCTTTGTCTTGTTTCTATCTTTGAGATTTACAAACAGATGCATTCACTCTGCTTTAACTAAACTTATCTAAATAAGCCTGTTGAAAGATGTGGATTCCAGGTCCTTACCCTAGACTTTTTTAATTGGCATGTGGTGGACTAGCTGGTGGAAATGAGGTGGTGAAGAGGAGCTAGTGGGGCAGTGTGTGGGGTGACATAGAGGACCAGATAGCTTACAGAACATCCCAGGTAATTCTTAAGCAAGGTAAAGTTTGAGAGTGACCTCTTCTTATCAACTTCCTTTTCTTACTTTAAAGTAGTTGCATTTTTACTAGTTCACTGTGGTTAAGGCAAACCAGGAAATGCATCGAATTCTTTGAATAAGTTCTGGGAAGAATTTACTTTTATCTGAGTTACATTGCCACATCCCCTGCCTCATTTTAGCCTTGGCTCTTTCATGGCTATACGGCTGTCCTCAGGATATCAGAAGTCTCATACCACATCTTTTGTCCTGACAACATTTTCAGGACAGCTGAGCAGAGTCAGATGTCTCCTCTCACAGAGTACTAAGGTTGCTGACTAAGGAAGGAAGTGTTCATAATTTCCTGAATTTTTATGCACAGGTGTTTTTCCAAGATGATGCCTTGATTAAGTTACCTGCCCAGGGGAACCCAGTTCCACTCAAATACTGCTTTATAGTCTAACATGGTATCACTATGCTTCTAGTTTCACAAATAGCAGGAGAATGAGGGAATGTGAAAAATCATTTCATTATTTTGAAATTGCTGCCCTATGTGGAGATGGTAAAAAGATGCATTTTACTCTACAATGAGGTGACTAGAGCTGTAAGGGCAGGTCTGCTTTCTGTCCTCAAGTTGCTTGGAATGGAATGGTGGTTGAAGAAACACACACAAAAAGTTATGTGCCATAATAGATTATTAAAAATAAAAAGTTAAATGTAACTAAGGTAAAATTGTTAATATGGCTCTTGGCACAGGGCTTTTCATATAATAGGAACTCAATTACTTTTTGATTAATTAATAGTGACATGTAACAACAGTGCAAATACCTAAGAAAATAGGTATTAAATAGCAGCATTGGTAATAAAAGTTATCGGATGTTTTAGAAGGAAAGAGGTTGCTATGGATTAGTCTCATCAAGAATCACCCCAGGACTTGAACTAAGCTTGGAAGGGGGAAAACCATGAGTGTGCTGGATATGCAACAAGAAGAGAGGTGCTCTTCAACAGGGAGGAAGGTCATGATCAAAATCGTGGAGGCAGGAGCTCTCAGGGGTAACTGACTGGCTGAGGACGGGTAGACTTGCCCGGCCAATACAAAGTTTTTGCTGGAGAGTAGAGGAGATCAAGCTGGGTAGGTTTCCAATACTAAGTGTGAGAGTTTGGATTTTCTTCTGTAGTGATAGAGACACTGGAAGTCTGTGAGGAGTTATTTAATTTTCCTTTTTAACATGGGAGGTAAACTAAAGGAAATTTGAAAGGTTTTCCACCATCATTGTTTACCTTCATTCAGGTATTTGTATCACAGGCTTTGTTAGTTATCTATCTATTGCTCTGTGCCAAATTATCCCCCCAAACTGAGTGGCAACAACAGTAAACATTTTCTTTTGGTTCTCGTGGGTCAGAAATTCGGGAGTGGCTTAGCTGTGCAGTTTTGGCTTGGAGTCTCTCATGAGACTGCAGTTAAGAGTTTGGGGATTGGGGTAGGGCTGCCCTCATGTGGCAGCTTGACGAGGGCTGAATGATCTGTTTCCAAGGTGGATGGCACCTATGGCTGGTGAATTGGTGCTGGTGGTTGGTGATAGGCCTCCGCTTCTCCCTGTAGTTTGTTTCAGTGTCTTCATGACATGGCAGCTGGCTTCTCCCAGAGTGAACGATCCAAGACAGAGTCAGGTGGAAGTGGTCCTTCTACAACCTGGCCTGGGAAGCCTCAGAGCCTCACTTCTGCCAGTCTCTTCATTAGAAACTAAGCCTGACCCATATACAAAGGCAGGGGAATTAGTCTCCACCTTTTGAAGGAAAAAGTGCCAATAATTATGAGAACACATTTTTAAATCACCACACAGGTTCAAGAGTCAGCGGTACAGGGATAAAGCACATTAAACATTCTTGCAATCTTCAGGCCCATCATGTCAGAGTCCTCATGGGCTAGGGACCACACTGCGTTCCTGGCACCTGGCCCAGTACCTGCAGGTGGAGCATCACCTGTTGCTGTTTTACGGATGAAGGTGTTCATTTCAGGGGTTTTAGTGACAGATCTCAGTAAGGAAGGGTTGAAGCCCAGATTTAATTCGGTTTTACCGCCCAAATCCTTTTGGTATTCACCATGCTATCTGTTAAAGGGAATCCTTCAGCTCCATTGGAAACACTTAACCTTGCTGTAGGTAGAGCTAACCAAACCGCTCTCTGTCAGAGTGTCTGGCGCTTAGTAGCTGCCCACCATTTGTTGAATAAGTGAGCAAATTTGGTGCAATAGATGAAGGCTAGAGATAAGCAGAAACCTGTTGAACCAGACTCCCAAGTCAGTGGAAAGCTGGGGTACACAGGCCAGCATGCTTTCCTCTTGTGTTGTTATTTTGTCATTTTCATGGAAGGGACAACTTGTTTAAGGGTGGAAGTTAGATACTAAAAATAGAGTAGATGTAAAGCTCTTGTCCATATGAAAAACTTAAGGCTACACACAAAGATTTTATGCAGAAGAAACACTGTATTATTCCATCATTATTTTCTTTTTAATTTTTTTTATTGTTGTTCAGTAGTTCTTTCTAGAGTGAGAGCGGAGTAGAGGGGGAAAAATTAATGGGCACAGTTGGAATTTCTCTCATATGAGTAGCATTTGGCATTCAACCCACAGAAAATGGAAACAAATAAATTTGAGTACAGCATGGCATACCTAAGCTCCCATATATTTTTAAACAACTCTAACACTACGTACCCTGAAAAAATTTTGTAGCAAAGTGGAAGCTGATCTTCTTTGAAAACTTCACTCACCCTCATTGGATCCTGTGAGCTTTAATGAGCTGTTTTTAAGATTGCATGCTAAACAGAGCTCTGAAAAACAGAAAGAAAAACAAAACAACTTTCGACACGGATTACATCTTTTTCAGAAGCATGCCAAGAGCTGAAATTTAAGGTCTTTATTTTGTTTATTTGTCTGTAGTTTTATGTGGAAATTTTGCATTAAATATATAATCTGGAGAGTAAACGATAGGGACCAGTGAATTTCAAAGGCAGGTTCAGATTTGGGGGTATTATAAATTCTGTATTAACACTGGGTAATATAGCCAAACCTCCAGAACAATAAGCAGTTTTTCTGCAATGTTAATGCAAACAGTATTATACTTAAGTAAAACCTGAAGCTCAAGTAAAGCCTAAAGTAAATGAATGAGAGTGGGATTAGGTTAATTTCAAACATTAGGAATGTTGCCTAAGGTATTAGGGCTATTCTGATGCCTACTTTGTTACATAGATTTCTAAACATTTAGCTGTGTATATCCCCTGAACACTCAGCTACTCATTAAATGAATTTAAAGCAGAAGAAACAAGATTTTTAGATAAAAAACCATCAATAATCAACTTGTGGGGGCAAGATATATTGTGCTTAATGCCACACCCGTAACTGACTACCTAATCGACTTTGACAGCAGGAACAAAGAAACACATATGCATTAAGATATTTTGTATTGCACTCTTTAGAGGCTAGAGAAGTTAGAAAACTTAATATTGTAAGTAGGATTCAAGCTGCCTCCTGAGGAAGACTAGTAGGTTTGTTGGATTTACATGAGAAGAATGGGGAGTTTTTCAAGGGAAGAAAGAATCAACCAAGTTCATGGTGGTGGGATGTAAGTGAATAGTCTTACTTTGCCTCAGGGAACCTTTCCTGAACCTCTAGACTAGGTTAGTTTTCACCCCTGATAATTGTAATGTAATGTTATATGTATTTATTGGATGCTTGTGTCCTGGTGTCTTCTTCATGGGGCCTGTACTTAAGCCTGTCTTTTTTTTTTTAATGAATTTATTTGGGTGACATTATTCAATAAGATTATATAGGTTTCAAGTGTACATTTTGATGATACATGATCTTTGCATTGCATTGTGCGCCCACCTCTCAAAGTCAAATCATCTTCCATCACTGTATATTTGCCCCCCTCTACCCTCTGCTCCTCCCACCACCTTTTCAGTTTTATATTCCACACGTGAGTGAAATCTTACAGTTCTTAGCTTTTTCTGACTGCCTTATTTTGCTTAGCATGGTGTTCTCAAGATCCATCCATACTGCTGCAAATGGTGGTATTTCATCTTTTCTTACGGCTGAGTAGTATTCCCTCGTATATATGTCCCACATCTTCTTTATCCAATCATCTGTGAAAGGACACTTCAGTTGTCTCCATATCTTGGCCACTGTAAACCATGCTGCAATGAACCTAGGGTTCATATATCTTTGTGAATAAATGATTTTAAAATTCTCAGGTAGGCACCGAGAAGAGGGGCTACTAAGTCATATGGTAACTCTATTCTTAACTTTTTGAGAAACCTCCATAATGTTTTCCATTGTGGCTGTACCAGTTTACATTCCCACAGGCAGTGAATGAGGGTCCTTTTTCTCCACAACCTCTCTAACACTTATTATTACTTGTCTTGTTGATAATAGCCATTCTAACAGCTGTGAGGTGGTATTTCATTGTAGTTTTGATTGATTTGTGTTAAGTCTATCTTTTCCACCAAATAACAGCAGCACCAAGCACATAACAGATACTCAATAGATAAATAAATGTTCCCTCCTAATTCCATTAGATTCTACTGAGAAATGAGTTTGAGTGGGTAATAATAAGAGTAAGAGACTCAGTGTCTCCAATACCAGGGTGATGATATTGAGCTATCTTTACCAGATAATCAATAAAGAATAACACATGGAAATAAAAGTATGGCACTTTGGGCACATTAATCAGATAGTGTGAGAAGGATAGATCAATAAACATGAGAAAAGGCTGGAGCAAGAGAAATAATTACACAGTTATTAAAATTATAAAAACTGACGGGCATTCTTACTAACAGAATTGGACAAACAACACGGAGAAGAATGAATGTCTTAAGTATATTGGGAAGAGTCAGTAGGATAGGGTGGAGATTGAATTTGGGGGCAAAGGAATGACTGGAAGTGAAAGCACTCCCCTGAACTTGAATCTGGGGGTCTAAGAGAATAGTACAGCAATAACCATAACAACAGCAGTCTCCTTTATGTAATAGTGTTCCTTCATTCTTGTAAAAAGCCCTGAGAGTTTCATTATTGTGAGTTCTGTTTCATACATGAAAAAATTGAGATGTGAAAAGAGCCTACTGATCAAACCCATGGGCCTTTGGTGGAGGTGTTCAAATGAAGCCCCAGTTCGACCTTGAGAAGTCACTTCCTCTGAGCCTGTTTCTTCATCTGTAAAATGGGGATAATTAAAGTACTTACCTGATAGCATTTGGTGGGGGAAGTTGAATGAGATAAAGCATGTGAGATTTGGTGATATAGTGAGTGCTCAATATAACACTATTATGATTAGATGACTTGCCCAAGATTACACATCGAGTAAGGGGAAGAACTTCTGATCTAAACTCTGGTCTTTTCATGTCTTTGTTATGCACATCATATTGCTACTGCAGAGAATAAAGACACAGGGATAGATCTGTGGAAATATTTGTTTACTACCCAAAGGACACTAGTTAATCATTGTAGTCTGTGCTTTAAGAATCACTGATCTGGTGTTTGGGGGGCCAGGAATCATTGATTCTTAGCTTGGCCCTGCCAATCTCAATTATCCTAAGATTTGGGAAAGGAGGTAATTTGTTCTCTGGCTTCTATACTTGCATACCAGATCATATGTGTGGAAGTGTGCCAAGAGAAACACACTGGATGAAAATTCTCTTAATGCTAAATTAATTCTATAATCTTTAGCAACAACCACTATTCATGGAACTTGATTCTCTTCTTGAGTCTGCACTTTAAAACTGAAGGCAACAAAGATGTTACATCAACTATTTATAGCTCTGAAGCCAAGTATATTTTCGTAGAACCAATATTTGAAGGAATTCTACTCTTTCCAGTAGGATTCAGACAGTGATCACCCAGGAGAGGTGAATTGATGAGAAAATGTTTTCTGAGAGCAGAAATAATCAGCAGCTTTCTGACCTACTTGCTAACTTGTAAAAAGTAGCCCTTGTTTTGCTATTATATTCTTGCTAGTATTTGTCTTGATTTTCTGAAAGACAGGGTCTTTAATAGTTTTAGAAAAGTAACTGTTCCTCCTATCATTTCAATGTGCTCTGTTCCCATTCCTAAGAGAAAGGGCATGACTACTATACAACAAAAAGCAAGAAGGACTACACAGTTTGTAAAGAATCTATTTGAGTCTAAGTAATTGGGGGAAAAACACCAAGCTTGAGCCATCGCTAAAAAGGACTCCATCAAACCAGAGTAAGTGTTAATTCACTTTAGTTATTCCTAGCATATTTCTGGATTCCTTATTAATACGGTGGAAGTCTGAACTGCCAAAGCCTCATCTGGGTGTTTTAACCAAGACTTGATCCTTTCCTTCCTAAATTTATCCAAACTCCCCTAGCTCCTTCAATGTGCATGGCTCTGAGATATGTTCAGTAAATATTTATGGGCTGGATGAATGCTGCATGGAATGACTAAATTAGTGCATCCTTGATGTTTCCCCCCAAATACCAACTCCCTGTTTGACACTAAAACTCTTTTGAGGAGCCATTGCTGATGACAAATGCTTGAGCATAATGAGAACTAAACCAGCTTTTTAAAAAAAGAACAAGTGTGTTCATTCTCATTTTCTTTTTCTTAATAAAATAAAAATTTTCTCCCATTTGTTAAAATCCAAGGTGGGGCTGCTGACAAAACCCCCAAATTAAGCTTCTGACAGCTTGATTTCCATGTCTACCAGTCAACTCATGATAAATGAATCTAATCTGGCTCAGTTCCAGCCTTTGAAATCTAATGGTTTGTCATTATGTTAGAGTAGCCCCAATTCAATATCTAAAGAAAAATAATTTAGAAAATGTGGGCTTGTTGTAAGTGTTCAATAGATTCCTAAACCTTTTCACAAACTGGCGCCTCTGTAGGGCGGGAAATGGCTCCTCTAGCCTCCAACTCACGCCAGGCAGCTGTTCCTGTCCCTTCACTCCCATCCTTCAATCATCCAGTTCTGTCAATTCTTCCTTCCTAACGTCTTTAAACTCTCTTCTGTCTCTGTTTCCACTGCCACTGCCTCAGTTTAGATCTTCATCCTGTCTTCTGCTCTAACTACAGTAGCTGTTCCTTGGGTTTCCATGACCCTAATGGAGTTCCCTTCAGTCTCTCATTGATACTGATGCCAGTTATTTTTTAAAACAGAAATCTATTCCTGTTACTCCTGGGTGTAAAATCCTTCTGATTCAACTTTTGGAATAAAATCCAGACTCTATTGCATTGTACCTAAGACCTTTTCTGATTATATTCTGCCCTAAGTCTTCAGCATCATCTCTGGCCACAATCTCCTCCCTGTTGCTCACAACCACCAACTTCACACTCAGCCACTTTCAACAAACTAAAGGAAATGCTGCCATTATAAGTGGAGTCCAGGACATTCAATCATGTGAAAGGCAGTAGCTTGTTTTGCAAGGATAATGATATGACCTGGTGAGCCAACTGCTTTATATCTGAATTCAAGTTATTGCATTATCATAGGGTTTTATTGCACTTCAGGCTCCTCAAGGGCTTTCGTACATTTATGCCTTTGCATATATTATTTTCTTTCTTTCCTGTCATTGTCTCGGCTAGCTCTAACTTGTCCTTCAAAACTCATGGCAGGTACTACCTTCTCTAATACTCACCTGCCCACCTTACTTTCTGCCCCCAAATTGTATTAGGAGTCCAAAGTTTATACTTTAATAGCATGACCAGTATATGATCATAACATCACAGCATGCACTGTGCCAGTTGTAAATGTTCAGACACATGCTTGTCTCTCTTCTTTTACTTTCCCAAATCCCTAACTACACACACACACACACACATGTGCACACACACACACCCCTGCACACACAGTTTGTAAGGCCATTTAGGAATTTTATTTTTTTATACCTATATTTGCTCTTAATACACAGTCCAGCGCAGGCACAAAGAATGAATTTGTGATCTAAATGGAAGCTAAAGATCTGTATTTGGTATAAACCATTTGAATAAATACTTTCTATTCTGTGCTTTATAATCTGTTATATGTATCCTGAGCCAGTTTGATGATTCATGATTATTAGGTTCTTCTTGGTAGACAATATTAATAATTGCCTGATAAGTTGAGATAAGTGAGCTCTGTAGATTTCTTTTCCCACAATCTTGCTAGCAATTGGTATTTTTACAATGAACAAATGTCACAGTTTGCCATCCACAAAAACATTTATCAGCAAGCATGCATAAAAGAGGTCACACAAACTCAGTGCAATCCTAGCTCTTTGTCCTTTGGAAAGGTGCATTGTGGGCACACGCAGCAATACAGTTAGCATTAGTGGGCATTAGCCCCAGAATTCCCTGGTCAGTGCTGGAGCACAGGACTGAATGGTTCTCCTAGACCACACATGCTCTCTGGAGGGTATTAGGATCCTGGTTTGCTGATTCTTTGCTGATGCTTTGTTCATGCAAAGGAGGAGGTGCTTTTTCACTATTTATAGCCTTGGACACCAGTCATTTCCCTAATGAAAACTTACTTCTTACACCCTGTAGGCTGCCTAACCCATCCTGGGGCAGGAGAAGCATTGTCTTTGCAGAGTGTCATCCTGGCTCAGGTCTGCAGAGTTTCTCTTTTAGGTTTAATTAATTATGGATGGCGCATTCCTGATTTGGGAACTTAAAAAGTTAACTAACAGCCCCTGGATTTTATATTAGCATTCACTTCAAAAATTAAGATATTTGCTAGATTAAAATTAGCCAATGCTCTTAACTCCATCATCCTGATGCATCTTAAAATAAAGTATGGAATAACATCAGTTAACTCTTGGATTCCTTGGCCCGTCAACAAGGGTTGTTGCCAGCCCCCTCCTAAAAATGATGTACATTGGTGCTGCTGACAGCAATGGATTCTGGACAGAAGGCTCAGTCAGCTCTGGCCAACGTAGCTCAGTGGGTTGGGTATTGTCCTGCAAACCGAAAAGTCACAGGTGTAATTCCCAGTTAGGGCACATGCCTGGGTTGCAAGTTCAGTTCCTGTATGAGGGCAGCCAATTGATGTTTCTCTCTCACATTGACGTTTCTCTCCCTTTCCTTCTTCCTCCCTTCCTTGCTCTCTAAAATTAAAAAAAAAAAAATCTTGTTTAGCAGAAAAATAGTATAAAATATTTCTCATTCCTTACTTTCTCCCTGTGAATACATTAAGTTGTGATTGTTCTCTCATTGTCCTGTCTTCAATGTAGGGTTCCTGACTTCTTCCACCACTATTATTACCTTTTATGTTTTATATAAAAACATATAATGGCCTTTTCACTTATATCTGGGGTGTGTCAATTATATAGTATTACTTGATTCCCTAAGTTTCTATATATTCAGTTTTCCTGTGGAGGCAGAACAACTCTGCTCTTCCTCCTCCCTATCACAGTAACGCTCGTGTGCAGTGTAATTATTTACAAACATAAAGAGCCAACATGTTTATAGAAGGAGTGGATGGCCTACTAAAGGTATAGAAGGGAGAGCCTTAGCTTTGTGTACATACTGCTAGGATGAAGCAGACAGAATTATAACTTATAAAACCAAATTAATTTAGACCAGGTCTTGTTGAAGTAAATCCCATTGTAAAAAATAATTATGTATGAGGAATTAACATTTATTGTGCTCAGGACTGTGGTAAATCTTTTACATACGACATCTTATTTGATCTTGACAATATCACTCGGAGGTACATGCTGTTGTCTCCTTTTTGCCTTTGAGGAAAAAAGGGAGTAAAATCAGTTAACATCCTACCACAGGTAAAGTGGAAGAAAGCTTTAAGTCCAGGTATGGGCTAACATCTCACAAATCTTTATCATATCACCTTGCCAAAAATACTGTGAAATCTTGATCTGGTTCACTTAATTTCAATTAATATTTGCAACAGTGAAGAGTCCCACACAGCGAAAGTGCAGGGAGCTCATTGTAATTGAATTTGGACATCATAGCATAAGTTCCTTATACAGGCACCAAACACTGTGTCATTCACTCATATGTTCATTTGCTTATTCAACAATAATTTTTTGAGCTCCTACTCCAACCATACAATGACAGATCTATATATGGCATCATAGGGCACGCACGTGCGTGCACGCACACACGCACACACACACACACACACAAAACCTTGCAAGGAAGGCAAATTGTCCTTCATGGAGAATTGTAACTTCTAACCTTTTCCTGGAATCAAATAAACACACTGACTCTTGTGCAGTTGGGATAATACTTGTAAGAAACTCTGTCCAGGCTCTCTCTTTTAATGGTTAAGGATTTCAATTCAGCTTTGGTAGTTGAAGAGCTTTAATCTTACAGCCATTTCAGGTCAGTGGAAAATTGTCTTTGACCTTAGCATCCGTAATTCCTTCTCCAATTTTTTATCTTCTAGCTTTAAAGAATAACAAGAAGAAAAGTACAACCATTTTGTTTAATAAGACAAATATTGGTTTTGTTTAATAAGACAATATTTGTCTTATTTGTTTAATAAGACAAATATTGGTTTTAATAAGACATAATAATGGTTTTTTTAACCACTTTTTGAATAATAAGACAATCATCTGTTGAGACTAAGGTTGACATTTGATGAGTGAAAGGTCATTGTACTTTTTTGGTGTTTGAAATAATGCTGTCCATAAGCATAAGGTAGGATTCACATATAAATTATATATTGACATCTTGGGCAGATTGAAAATATTCTTTATAAGAAAGATAAAAGGTAGAAAAAGAAACTCCATAATGATAATCATGAAAATCATAAAGACTAAACCATACCAAAAATATTTCCATTTTGAAATGGTAGTTTAAGGGCAAAATATACATAGCAGCTAAACCAAAGCCACTCCTGACGGCATACCACATACCTGTGTCAGTAGATTGAATACTCATGATATGCCACTTGACATGTCACTTGAGCCATTTTGCCTCAGTATACCCATCTGAACTATGGATTTATTTCAACCCCATTGTCCCCAAGAGAGCACCACAATGGTAAAGAGACTTCCGGTTAGCATACTCTAGAGAAAACATGAACCGCAGTATTACACTAATCTAGAAGACAAATGAGTGTGGTAGATATTTTTTTCTGCTCTTGCAAATGTTGTGCTAGTTGTCTAGCATAAAGGGACTTTGACATATAACCTCTTTTAATGTGCAAGGATAGTTAGTTAGTACTTTCAGACCGTGGGGTACTCCCGGCCTTTCTCCCAGGTTCCCACAGTGCACCCGAGCACTCTCTAATTAATGCCTTTGTACTGAACCCCGATGTCTAGCTCTTTCACTCTCAGGTGCTGCTCAGGGACATCACTGTGCTCAGGACAGTTCGCAGCCTCCTCTATCAAGTTTGCACAGTTCATCATCCATTTCCACAGACACCTGTTCTCTGCCAGGTGACTCTACATTTTAATGAACAATGGGCAGTAATCCCTGTGAATCTGTCAGGTATCTAATGTTTTACACATCTCAGGTAGCATAATTTATTCATCTAATTTAAATGCACACATCTCCAAAGAACCATTACTATGTGGAAATGCCGATCATGTTGCCAGGTTAGGGAAGAGGATTTAATTAGAGGCAGGAGAGGACTTCCATACTTCCATCAGCTTTCCGATTGCACAATACAAGCAGAACAATGTAGTAGAAAGAGTTTAGAATCTGAAATCACGACTCCTTGTTTAAAATTCCAACTTTATATACAAATGTCCCTGAGCTTTTAGTACCTAGGCCATAAGAGGGGAACTGGTACTCACCTCCCATGGTTCTGCAAATAGAGCTCAAATGTGATGTTATTTGTGAAAGTTCTTTTGAACCTAAACCTAAAACATGTTATAGTTACATTTGGTCATGCATGTTACTGTTACAGTAATTGAAAAAGAGACCCCAAGACTCAAGTCTTTAAGGACCTAAAACAGGTTATGTGTATCAATATTTCAAAGACTACTCGAGGACTGGCAGCTAGCAAGGGGCTTGTGCATGGAACGTGGGGTCACAAACTTTTATGTATCAGCCTCTTGCTTGACTCTTTATAGGTCATCGGTCCTTCTTTCCCCTCATCTCAGCCTTTTAAGCCCATCAGGCTGGAAGCAGTGAGGAGAAAGAAATCAAGTGCTTAAACAAGGAATACTGACTATGTTTGGCCTACTTTCCTATGAGCTCTGTGGCACAATTACAGAAGTCTTATTGCAAAATATTAAAAGATGTTTCATTTTTGTAGGTGGGAGAGACATTCTGCTGTTGGGCGGTTGGTAGAGGGTGGGGGCTGGTAGGTACCTTACTCAGCACTGAGGCTGGGACCTTATCCTGAAGGTAAGAAGGCTGCTCGGAGGAGAGGGCACTAGAAGGCCAGGAAGAATGGACCAACTGCAGGGCAGCACCTGCGTGATGTGCAACGGCACGTGGGCTTGAGGAGAGGCTCACACTTTCATCTGAGGTCCACACAAGTGTGTAACACTCTTAATAAGAGCAATTCAAGTAGCCCAGTAACAAAAAAAAAATGACCAGTTCCTAATGAATTTTAGTTTTGTGTTAGAAACTTCAAGATCCTCTACTTATTTCATAGAGAAACTAAACTCCACCTGGATCTCTTCTCACTGAGTACCCCTTCTTGTCCCTGTCTCAGTGTCTTCTCTTGCATTTTTTGGGCTCTCCTAAGATACATATAAATATATATGTATATGTAGTACATATATATATTACATACTACGTAATAAACTATATATACCCATACATTTAAATGTATAATTTTAAATATTAGCTCTGTGATGAATTATAACATAAGTATTGTTGTCAGAGTACCCCCATGTTTAAAAGCAATTCAAGTAGGGACATAATATTCTGGTCACCTTTACTTAGGGGGGAAACTAAATCTAAATCCTTTCTCCCCATTTTTGTTGGTTTATTTTGTCAAGAAATGAAGGGTCATAAATTAAAGAGCCAATTAAGATATATTTTAACTGAAGCTTTTGAATACAAATATGCACAGTATCAAACTCAGACAGGGTAATTGATATCTTTCTTTTCCTGGGCAGATACTGGCATCACAAATCCAGGCTTACTGTAGAAAGCAAAAATTATGAAATTCTTTATTTGTTTGCTGTAAAGCAAGCAATTGTTGGGGTGAATCAACAAACTCTAACTTCTTGATTAATCAGTAGAGAAATACCTCAGCACTGGTCCAGAAAAGGTTAAAAATAATATGATTCTAAGGAGGGGGAGGAAAGAGATGCTTGACTTGAACTCCTCTGAAGGGCTGCCTGGTGTTTCGAGGACTGTCTGTGTGAAACCCAGTTACTGCAGCAAGTAGGAACAATGGGCCATTGAATGGACCGCGGCACTTCAGATACCATCGTGGCCTCCCAGCGGAGCAGCCCCTGGACACAGGAAGGAACAAATGTTACTGTGGCGCCTGACTGGGCAGCCTCCCGGTGTCCTTTACTCCTGAAGTGCCTTTCTTTTCTAACCTATAACGTGTAAACAAGCAATTTTGTCTCTTGTAAGTAGCCAAGGGCAGTTGTTACCTAGATTTATAAATATATATTTTTAAAGCATTCTGAAACTTAATTAGGAATGTGTCTAGTTCAGTGATAAACCATTGTAAATTTTTGAATTTTAATTACTCTTAAGGGGGGGTATCCAATTTATTTATTAAAGAAAAATTTCAAACTACACTGAAGGCATTAATTATAAACCTCATTCCATGAACAAGTAAGAAAAATGATGTGGGAGTAAAGATGCAAAACAGGCCTTCCAAATACATGCAGGATTCTCTGAATTACTGTATGGAACAAGAAAGGAAATCTTCACCTAGAAGACCTATTATAAGAACTGAGAAACAATATACATCATATGAAGAAATACATATTAAGAATACAATAAACTGTGGTCTTCCATATGTTCATTTACTCACTTATCTGCTTATCTACTGGGACATCCAGCCCCAACCAATATTTTGGCATTAATCTTATTGGTATATCTAATTTTAATTTCTACCTAAGGTCCTATATTGTATGTGATTTTATCAGCTTTTTTTAAATGTTGAAGGTCAATTGCCTGGAACTTAGAGTTTCTGTTAATTTTTTTTCTAAATGTATTTTGAAGTAAGGTGAAATTAAGAGTTGTGCAATGTTACCAGAAAGAATAATTCAAAAAGGTCTGGAGCTAAAAAAAAAAAAAAAAAAAAAGACGACTTCCAGCCAAGATGGAGGCATAGGCAGACATGCTGTGCCTCCTCTCACAACCAAGATTAAGGACAACAAAAATATAGAACCAAAAAACCCAACCAGAACAGATAGAAAATTGAATTGTACAGAAGTCCGACAACAATTCACCCAGACCGGTAAGAGGGGCAGAGTCAGCGGCCAGCAGAGAGGGGTCACAGCAGGAAAAGGCTGTGGCTGGTGGTGCCAGGTGCACAGGTGGTGGTTGGCACACCCCAGGCACACAGGTAGCGGCTACCGATCGAGGGGAGGCAACGAGTAGACCAAGCGAGGCGCACGAGATGTCTGACTGTGGTCACACATTTGTGTGCAGATAAACCAGGTGAAAATGGGCAGTAAGACTGACTGGGCAGCGCAGGGCCCCAGCGCTGGGAAATAAAGCCTAAAAGCACTGATTGAAAACACCTGTGAGGATTGAAGTGCTGGGAGAGAATCCCAGCCTCACAGGAGAGTTTGTTGGAGAGACCCACAGGGTCCTAGAATGTACACAAGCCCACCTACATGGAAATCCGCACCAGAAGGGCCCAATTTGCTTGGGGAAAGCCATGAAAGGGACTGGAATCTGAGAGAGAGTGGAGCAAGCACCATTGTTCCCTCTCAAACCTTGCCCCCACGTACAGCGTCACAACTCTGTGAGTGGGTTGCCCTTCCTGGTGAACACCTAAGGCTCTGCTCCTCACTACATAAGAGCCGTGACCAGACCAAAAACAAATAAACAAACAAACAAACAAAACACACAAAACCAAAAATGGCTGAAATGGGAGAACAGATGAAAGCCCCAGCGCTAATTCATCTAAGCGACCAAGAGATAATCAATCTATCAGATGCACAGTTCAAAGCTCTGGTGATTAGGAAGCTCACAGAATTGGTTGATTTTGGTTGCAAATTAGATGAACAAATGAAGGCTACAATAAGTGAAATGAAGGAAAATGCACAGAGAACAAATAGTGATGGGAAGAAAACTGGGACTCAAATCAACAGTGTGGACCAGAAGGAAGACATAAACAACCCAACAGAAAAGAAAGAAGAAACAAGAATTTAAAAAAATGAGGAGAGGCTTAGGAACCTCCAGGAGATCTTTAAACATCCCAACATCTGAATTATAGGGGTACCAGAAGGGGAAGAGGAAGAGCAACAAGTGGAAAACTTATTTGAACAAATAATAAAGGAGAATTTCCCCAATCTGGCAAAGGAAATAGACTTCCAGGCAGTCTAGGAAGCTCAGAGAGTTCCACAGAATTTGGACCCAAGGAGGAACACACCAAGGCACATCATAATTACATTAGCCAAGATTAAAATGAAGGAGAGAATTCTAGAAGCAGCAAGGGATAAGGGCAGAGTCAACTACAAAGGAGTTCCCATCAGACTGTTAGTGGATTTCTCAAAAGAGACCTTCCAGGCAAGAAGGGGCTGGAAAGAAGTATTCCAAGTCATGAAAGTCAAGGACCTACATCCAAGATTGCTCTATCCAGCAAATCTTTCATTTAGAATGGAAGGGAAGATAAAGTGCTTCTCAGATAAGGTCAAGTCAAAGGAGTTCATCCTCACCAAGCCCTTATTATATGAAATGTTAAAGGGACTTATCTAAGAAAAAGAAGATAAAAAATATGATAGTAAAAAGACAGCAAACTCACAGATATTAATGACCACACCTAAAGCAAAAGCAAAGTAAGCAAACCACTAGAACAGGAACAGAAAGACAGAAATGGAGATCACAGGGTGGGTTAGCAACAGGGGAGTGGGAGGAGAGAGGGGGGAAAGGTACAGAGAATAAGTAGCATAGACGGTGGGTAGAAAATAGACAGGGGGAGGGCAAGAATAGTGTGGGAAAAGCAGAAGCTAAAGAACTTATGACACATGGGCATGAACTAAAGGGGGGAATGTGGGTGGGAGGGGGTGTGGAGGGTGGAGGGGAATAATGGAGGAGAAATGGGACAACTGTAATAGCATAATCAATAAAATATAATTTAAAAAAGTCTGGAGCTTATTGGGAAACCTATGCATGCTCACTAGCAATAAGCAAAAGCTGGCAATTCATTCTGTTGCCTTAAATGATACAAAGCAAGAGGGAAAAAGATCAGGAAATGATCAAATTGAATTGGAAGAAAATAGTGGGATTTACCCTGACTTACTGTTTCTTTGAAGTATAGTAAGGAGTCAGCAAAGTTACATCAATTTTGATTTTTGATAATTGGAGATGAGTTTGAGCTTTCAGATTTCATCTATGTTTCATTTTTATCATTTATCAATATTTCAGGTAGGCACCGAGGATTTGATGTTTAATGTTTAGTAAGGCTCCCTCATGTACACTTATTGTCTCAGAGCCAGAAAGAAAGTGCTCTGATTTCACATTCTAAATCTGATGTAGTTGGTCACCTTCATATTGAAAAGAAGCTCACCTCTGTCTATGGAAGGATTTTCTTTTGTGTCACAGCACAGCTTTGTGCTTCTTTCACCTTTTCCAGATATTGAACTGGGAAGAGAGAATGGTGTGAGGAATGCAATTTTAGTATCTATTATCTCTGAAGACAAAGCCCTTGAAGAGTTTTCACATCCTTCTGTTTTTCTCCACATCATTAGGCTAAAAGAACAAAAGCACCTGCTTGCCTCAGACACAAAAGGGGCTGCTATAAAGTCCACTAAATATGCATAAAAAGGGACAAGAAGGAAGAAACAAAATATGCAATGCTACTTGCCCAGCTCATGTGCTGATTTGTATTCCAGTCGAATGACTGGATTTGGGGGAAGGATTTAATTTCATTGTTGCCTCAGAAATATCTACACCTGGAAGGGTAGTTCCAAAATAGAAAAAGACAGGTAATTCCATGGAGGTTATTGTGTCAATTAGGCATAATACTCAGATATTAATGGCCTCAATACAGATGGGATGACCAGGGTTTGCTTTGCTAACATGATGTATCCCTTTCTTTTCCTGTCTCTCATTAGTCTTCCTAAGGGTAGAGACAGGAATGGATAGTTCTCTTGTCCACCAAGGGCATTTCTGTATTAGATGCATAAAAGGTGTTCAGTGGTGCTTGATGGATTATTTAAATGAAGGAGTAATGGTGCTACATTAGCTGATGTAGACACAGGTACTGAAACACTATCTACCCAAAAAAGGACAACAAAAAGTAAACAGCCTAATAAGAACAAGGCCTTTTAAAATTAAGAAGGGATTGAAAGACAACATTGCCACAATTTAAAAGACTAACAACAATTCTATAATAGCATCTGTGTGGCAAAATCAGAGGAGTATTAGAGCAACACTCTGTCAAATAGTCAAGGAGGACAGAGGCTCAACATGATGCTCCGTGATCTCACGTCGCTCTGGTCTACTCAATGGCGGAGAAGGCTGACCGGAATTTGACAATGAAAACAGGAGGAGTCAGGGGGAATGAAATAACATTGCTTCCCTTGGTTATAATTTTTAAAAATCTGAAGAGACTGCAGTATGAAACTGACCTGCTAATAAAGCTATATCATTTACCATTGATTGTGAGACTATCTTTAAAGCGCTCCAGCTGGCTAATGGCTACCCTGTTTTTTCAATGTGAGGAGAGAGATCCTGGGAATTCACATTAGATGTAAGCAATTTTTTTTTCTTTAAGCAGGAAAGAAAAGTGACTACTCAGGCAGCTCACTTGATGCAGTTTTAATAAATTATGTCTTTTTAACCTGCTGAATTTCCTTGAAAGAATTAACTGAATATTTGCAGTTGGAAAAGCCAATAGTTGGGACTTTGTTAGATCTTCCCACAAGGCTCAAGGCTCCGAATCAAGGGCCCTTTAAATAAGTTGAGGTGTAACAGATAAAGAGTCAGGCCCCAGGATAATTCCAAAAATCAGTTGAATAAGCAAGCAGATAGAGAGCATGTCAATCAGTTTGAACAGCAAGATGACTTTCAGAAACCTAGAAATGATTTAAAAACATATTTATTAATAATTCGGAAAAATGCAAATAAACGGCACATATTTGTCCACAACAGGTTGGGAGGATTATGAGAAACTCTTGAAGGACTCAATTAAGCTTGGTAATGGGGTAAACACAACAGCAGATGATGCTCAATGGAGAGAAAGACGGAGGTAATATATAATGAACAGTTTGGAGCCGCACATTTAATGAGTTCTGAATTAGCCCTGCCTCTCAGGAAGAGAGCTTCCCAGCTAGTGCCTTAACAAACATGGCCAGGAGGACACGGGCAAAAATCCTAGGTCAATGAGTTACTTGCCACATTTGCAAACAGGGGATGAGATTTATCAACATAGAGAGCATTGTTATAAAGCTGTTTATGAATTGGTCTGCAGGTGGGATTACATTATAATGAGTTTTCCCTGATAACTAAAACCTCCTAGTTAAGGTCTAATCTAATTCTAGTACATTATCATTACAGAGAAAAGTGTGAAATAGTTCAAACACATTGGTAAGCATACAAATGACACAAACATTCATGTATTCACTTCCTAACTTTATCAAAACTGAACATTTTTATGGATATTTCTTTCAGAATTTTGTTTTATTTTGTTTAAAAGAAATCAAACATTAACTCACCATTGAGGCCCCTGTATAAACCTCCCAGGTCGATTTCTCTCCCTTCCTGCTTCCTTCTTTTTTTTTCTTGAAGGAAGCAAATATCATTATTTTTTAAATTTAATCTTTATTGTATTTCTTTCATTACCATTTAGTCTCCTCATACGTCCTCCCCTTAGCAATCACCACACTGTTATCCACATCCACGAGTCCTTTTTCCTTCTTGCTCAATCCCTCCACCCCCTAACCTCCCCCCACCACTAGCTGTCATCTGCTCTCCATCCATGAGTCTGTCTCTGTTTTGCTTGTTAGTTCAATATTCTCATGCTTATTTTGTATATTTTTACTACATCTTTATATACATGAGCACTTACGTAATATTAGCTTGAAGGGTTTTGAAAGATTCTGTAATTTCTGGATTTTATTTCATTTCATTGTGGTTGAGCGAATTGAGTATTTTACCCCTTGCAACTAGGGAGAGCACACACCGTGAGGAACTGTGGCATCTCAGTCAGAAGGTATTAGAAAGAAGCTGTTGTAGGATTTGGACTTTGGGTGATAATTGAGGAGGGTCCTGGGAAGCAGGGCTTTGTTCTTAAATTGGAGCTGTCAGGAATCGGGGACAATTGGATGATTCTTTGTAGAAGAGTGTCTTTGAAAATTTCCTTATATGTAGTATGTCAGGTAGCTCATTTTCTTCTTCTCTTATTAAAAACTGTGTTGCCCTGGACCTTTACTTTATATTTCTCCTAGTACAACTATATGTGTTTTTTCCAGTTTTATTGAGATATAGTTGACATATGCCATTATATTAGTTTCAGGTATACAACATAATGATTTGATACACACACACACACACACGGTGTGAAATGATCACCACAATAAGTGTAGTTATATCTGTGGTTATATATATACACATCTATATCACATGGTTATAAATATTTTTTCTTGCGGTGAGAACTTTTAAGACCTACTCACTTAGCAACTTTCAAATATACAATACAGTATTGTTAGCTATAAACACTATGCTATATATTAAATCCCCAGGATTTGTTTATCTTATAGCTGAAAGTTTGTACTTCTTGACCACAGATTTTTATGCTTTACATAAAGGATACCCCTTTCTAGAATCTTTTGTATTATGCTTTTTAAGCTGAACATAATGGTTTGCTCAGCATTGTGTTCTGTGTTTATCTTCATTGATTTATGCAGCTTTGGGGTATTGATTTTGACCCCTTCTTCCTGTATAGATGTTTCACTGCCTATCCATAGTCTTTTGATGAGCATCTTGGTGACTTTTTCAATTTTTTTCCAATAGGATCATGATGGATATTCTTTTATGTCTCTTGGGCACACATGCACGTGCTTCCAGGGTATATTCCTGGAGCTATGCACAGTTTAAGCTTTGTCAAATGTGGTCAAATGCTTCCCACAGTGGAGTTACTGAGTTCCTTTCTCCCCGCCAGGGAGTAAGAGTGCCCGTTGCTGCATATCTGCCCTGACACCGGATGTTGTCAGACTTCTTAATTTTTTTGCCAGTCTGTTAGGTATAAAATAAAAGTTCATGGTCCTAAGTTGTATTTTTCTGAAGTATTTTCTTTTCAGAGAAAATAACCTTTTTTCCTCTATTTTGTTTGTTAGTTTTTTTTTGTTTATTAGATTCCACATATAAGTGAAATTATATGGTACATATTTTGTCATGTATAATGTGCCCAAATTTTTGAGGGAAAAATAAAGATGCACAATATACATGGGTGTAATGATAATATACCATGGGTATAATAATGGGTATAATGATGTATAACGCACACAAAAATGTCGGTGCTTATTATACATGGTGAAATATAGCATTCCTCCCTCTCTGACTGACTTATTTCACTTTGCATAATAATCTCCAAGTTCATCCAGGTCATCAAAAAAGGTAAGAATTCCTTCTTTTTTATGGCCAAGTAGTATTCCATTGTGTAAATGTACCATATCATTTTTATCTACTCATCTATTGGTGGGCACTTGGGCTGCTTCCAAATCTTGGCTATTGTAAATAATGCTGCAATGAACATAAGGCTGCATGAATTCATTTGATTTAGTTTTTCAGGCTTCTTCGGATATATCCCCAGAAGTAGAATCCCTGGGTCAAAAGGCAGTTCCATTTTTAGTTGTTTGAGGTAACTCCATGCTGCTTCCCACAGTGGCTGCACCAATATGCATTCCACTTTCCTTTGCATCCTCTCCAGCACTTGCTGTTTGTTGATTTATTGATGATAGCCATTCTGACATGTGTGAGGTGATATCTCATTATAGTTTTAATACACATTTCTCTGATGATTAATGAAGTTGATCATCTTTTCATAGGTCTCTTGGTGATCTGTAGATCCTCTTTGGAGAAGTGTCTAGTCCTTTGCCCATCTTTTTAGTTGGATTGTTTGTTTTTTTTTTGGTGTTGAGTTGTAGAAGTTCTTCACATATTTGGCATACTAACCCCTGAACTTTTTTCTTAGAAAAAATAGAAAATAGTAATTGCTTTGTTAGTAATTTTGACTGTGCAACTTAGGAAAATACCATTGGGGAATTTTTCTCTGATTTTTCCCCACCTTCCTTTCTAATGAGATAACTTTGATGAAAAGTGGTTGTACATTGAGGGAAGGAGAAGGCCAGTAATATGTTGTGGGTTACAAAGCAAGTCACAGGTCACTTAAATTGTCTCTTTCTGATTGGCAGAGGTCTTGGTAAGGGAATCTTTGGTTTAGGAGAAAGTCAAGTCTGACAAGATGATGAGGCTGCTACCTCCCGGCAGCACTACCTGAAAGAAAAGTTTGCGGCTTTCAATTTCCACTGGCAAGCTGTCACATATATCATTTGTAAATAGGCAAATATGAATACTAAACACCTAAGTATTACACAAGCTGTTGAGGGGTGATAGGATCCGGAACCAGATCCTGCTCTTCCCAAGTGAATAGACCATCTGTTGAGTTAGCAAAGTTACTGAGCTTCTGCCTTTACGGGAGTTTTTTTTTCTTTTCTATACAATGACACTAGCAATATATTTCACTGGCTTTATTTCTACGCCATAACATATAACATTCTCTGCAATAGTAAATGAGTCATTTTCTGAATTAAAAAAATAGTTGTTAGTAACATACCTCTATAGACATAATTATTGAAATTTTTTTCTCTATATTATTATTCTTAGTGGGTTACTAAGATCACATTTTAAAAAGCTTTCTTTCCATATATTTTAATTTTTTTAGTTCTTAATTTAAAAAGCTATTTTTATTGTATTTTTCATTACCATTTATCCTCTGTATACCCCTCACCCCCAGCAATCACCACACCGTTGCCCATGTCCATGAGTCCTTTTTCCTTTTGACTCGATCCCTCCACCCCTAACGCCCGCTCAGATCTGTCAATCGTAATTTTGATCTTATATTAAGTACTTCATACTTCAACATGCTAATTTCCTTTTACAGGAGATTCTTCTGTTTGTAATTGTTGTGATGGATGGGTAGTCTAGATTTGTTTTGCATGCCCAAGTGAGGAAATGATTCATGGGAGAGGGTCGTGGCTGTATAATAAATAATAGAAGGATGCTTTTAAACTCTTGATCCAGTCCAGTGCTTCACTCATTAGAGTAATTTCTAAAATGTCTGCCAATACACAGCTTCTGGCAACAACTCCCATTAGTCAAGTGACCAGAAAGGCAAAGATTTGAGAAGATGAAGGGGCCATCTTTCTGACTAAGCACCAACCAACTTTATACTGTTTTTACTCTCTTGTTTAGAATTCTGTATACCATCCCATGACGATGGTCCCTCAACTTGGCAGTGACCCTTTACTAAGGTGCTAAAGGGAGAACAGCCCATTGGTTTCTCCCCAGTCTTTGCCTCCTGGTGGCACATGCTTTCAGGATGGGTCACTTACTCCTCATTAATGATGGGTCCCTGGGATGGTGAGCCACTTTCATTGGTGCTCCTGCTCTGGCTTTGAGTCTAAATGTACTAAAACTTGTCAACCATCACCTCGCTACCTTGGCTTAACTATAATAATTGAGCAAGCCCCTTAGTGGGGCAAATACACTAGTACCCCCTGAAGTACAGTTCTTGTTGCCTAAGAGGTATGATTTCTCTCTGCCTAGAAAAAGCTGTGCCTCTCCTGGTACATCTATTTATTTTTATTTTATTTTATGGACACTGTAAACTAGGGAAATAATCATTTCTTTAGTTTCTTAGGACCTTCAGATTCTAACCTGCAGCCAGCTTTGGATGACACACAGACCCTTGGTCCCTGTTATTGCGCTGGCTTTATTTTTTCCCTCCCTTGTTTGTTCTCACTCTGATTTCCTCATTACCTAATTCTTTCCCCATTATAGCATGTGTACCTTTATAAGCCTCTCCAAATCCTTCTGGCATGAAATTCCCTTCTCCAAGCAATGTCTCAGACAACTTTTGCTGTAGGACTCCCACGAATAAATGCTGAGGTGCTTGTTGAATTACTACAGCTAAGCCAAGTTAGCGAGGTGGCAGTTTATAAGTAGTTTTAGTACGCAAAGACTCAAAGCAAGATATTTCCTTAAGTAAAAAGTTTCCTCCCGGGGAAAAGATTAATACATTTTCATTTTCCAGGTCCCTTTTCAGTTGGGAATATGTGAGATCATGGGTTAAGGCACTGTTTTCTGAAGTGTGCCCCATGGAATGTTGGTCCCCAGGATATTATCCAACGCTACCTTAAAAAACAGGAAGAAAAAGAAAAAAAAGAAAGAAAGGAAACCATATTGTGTGCTCGTATATGTGGAAATGTGAATTAACCAAAGTTATTCAGGATTTTTACTGAAGAACTTCTCAGAGTCTTTAATATGTAAATATATTCTGGCTTCCCCAGAACAGAAGATAAAGTTTAGTTTCCTGAACCCACTTGGCCCTGGAGTCTTTTATTTATGCAAATCCTGATGCTCCCCTGCTTCCACAACCGCAGTGCAGTCTCCGAGGTTGTGATGGGAGAGGCCCTAACCCTTCATTGCTTCCTCCTCGTGCAGGCTTTGTGAGTTAACCACCTAGATGGCCGGGCGATAGGCAATGTGGCCAACAGTTGGAGCAGCCCATCCCTCACAAGTCAGAACAGATGTGGAGGCGCTGAGGAAGCGTGACTCCTCCAGAGCAGCCCCTCCAGAGGCTAGATGTTAACGGGTGTTGCCGGATCTGCCAAAAGGAGGCAGTGTCTCTGGGGAGGGGCTGCAACTGAGGGGACTCAGCCCGGGGCTCTCAACCCACCAGCTCCAGCCCAGCCATTCCAGCCATACCAACATGTACCCCGCTCCCTGTCAGCCCTTTCTGTTTATAGGGCACTCTCCTGGTTAGTCCCATGTAGGGAGAATTAGGGGACTAAGTTTTATAGGAAGAATGTCCTACAACGAAATAAGGATTTAAGGTTTCTTTTCTTTTCACTTGAATTTAGATTTAAAAGGAAATAAAACAGTTGCCAAGATTGTGGTTGCAAATGGCCACGGCAGGGAGATTTTTCGAATGCAGTTGTGAATCTTTGTTACCGAAAGACAAGTTTCAGAACAGCAAAACGTTAGTCACTATCGGGCCCGTCAAACAAGGTGAACGGACCCCACTCACCCAAGGTGAGCATGGGACTCAACTTTCCTTGCCAAATAGGAATACGTTGAATTGAATTAATGAGATGCTCATTTTTAAACTTCTCCAGATTCAGCCTATGTGAGAGTTTTTATCTAGCATGTTTGTGTTACTGTTCTGTCTCCAAACCTTTACTCAAGCCATTTGTTTACAGTTTAAACAGACTAGGCTGTAGACTTTGGAGTCCTTCACCCAACAGGGGCTCCTTAACATTCAGAGGAGGGAGGCACATTCTATTCTGGAAGCTCATAGAGGTGGGTTATAAAGCCCTTTAGACTGACTATCAAGTCACACAGGCACTTTAACATCAAACAGATACATCCAAAGTGATAGGGAGGTCCTCAGTCCAAATTACCTCATCTTCTTATCTTAAAAAATAATAATAGTAATAAGCTAAACCTATAAATAAGGCAGGAATCTTTTTCTGCTTCTTTTGCACCTGCAATGCCATAGCTAAAGTCCCCATATTATCTTCACAGGGACACTTTTTGCATCTTTCAAAACCTGTGGCTGTGGTACTTGAAGGAAACCCCGAGGGATGTGGGGAACGTAGGAAAAATCCCAGCAGGTAGCACACCATCTGAAATGACCCAAGGTTTGTTCTTGTTCTCTGTGGCTCTGTTCATTAAATATATACAGATGCCAGTCTTTGGAGTATAAGATCTCCTTACGTAATGCTTTAAGAGTTAGGCATCTTGCTTCAGCCCTCGCTGTCAGTGTCAGAAACAGTCTACCTTTTTGCCAATGGATTTGAACTTGGAAAAGCACCTGCACTATGAAGCAAGACTTGCCTGGGGAGAATTAGGAAGAATGTGTCATGGCACCACACCCACTAAGCAAGGTGTAATTGAAGCACTACACCAGTTGATACAGGTCCATATTATGAATTAGTAGGGAGAGAAACACATCATGCAATACTCCTAACCATTCATTGGCTCAAGACCCAGAGACGGGAGACCAGGTAGAGCAGCAAAGCCCCAGCCACTGCATGGAAAATAAGACAAATATTGCAACAGCAGTCTGATGAGTAATGGTAACTCATGATTCTCTGGGGCCTTTCCTCTTCCACGTTTATAGTAGCTTACTCAAGCTTTATCTAATTAATCTTCTCTGTGCCCTGTGAGGTGGCAAGACCCATTATCCATAATTTCATAGATGTGGAAATAGAGACGGAGAGAGGTTAATTTACCTCTGGTGATTCAATGAATCAACAGCAAAACCAGAAGTGCTGTTTTTCAAATTCTCAATCTGCTCAGCCCAAAATATACTGAAACTCAGCTGAACAAAATGTTGTTTTCATTATTGTCATATATTGTGTAGTTCTAGCTCTGTCTCTGGCATTTTATTATTCACATGACCTTGAGCAAATTGCTTGTTCTCTTTGAGGTTATCTGCAAGACAGGTATAACACTTCTCTTGCCTATCTTTAAGACCATCATGGAGCTCATATGAAATCATGATTGTTTAATTTTTCAAAAAAAATGAAGTTTTTTGAAACAAATTTTTACTATTTATTTTCAAATATATGTTATGTTTATATATAATATTTCTGAAACTCATAAAAACAAATGATTTCTATCTACATTTTATTGAATGAAGGTGTGATGAGCTTTGAAACCAGGCTTTCTTTCTATCTCACTCTCTCTGTTTCTCTCTCACACACACACACACACACACACACACACACAGGCACACTAATAACCCCGTTACTTTTTTTTTAGTATTTAAATGAAAAAAAATCTTAATAGGAGAATAAACCTTACTTAGCACCTTACTTAGTACCAGATACACAGTATCTGTTCAGTAAACATTTATTAAATAAATGATAAATGGATTTACTTTGTGGATAATAAATTCATTTGTTGAAATTATATATGTCAATGTGTAATAGCTAGATTTTTGAGGAAGCCGAGATAAAGAGCCTATACCAATAAATGCTACTGGTTTTATGAATTAGTACCAATCCATCCATTTTTATAAGGTACATGACTATAATGCATTGTACTTAACTATATCCATTGATATCTTTTGATCTTACTATAGTATTGGGACAAAATTTAAAACTTTGTCCAACAAATAATAAGCATAAAGACATAGATTATGTTAAAGTCCCAAATCACACAGTATTCCTGGGTAACCCCGGGGGATTTATTCATTTATTGATTCATTTATTAATATAATTAATAATTGCTTACAATGAGTCAAGCACTGTGCTAAGAACTATGTAAGTTATTTTTTTGAATAGCTTATTCTTTATCCATCTCTCAAAAAAATATAATTTTTTGAGCTAGTGTTCATCTGTAGATTCAAAGTCTTATCAGTATTTAACCCTAGCCTAAGGTCTCACTGGGCCACAAAGGTTTTTTAAAAAGCCTTATTCAGAGGGACTGGAATCAGAAGTGTATTTGATGTGACCTGGTGATGGGCAGGAGAACAGAAACCCCTCAGAGGGCAACACATCCTACAAATGGAAGGTACATGTGAAAGAGAACAGTGGCCGTCCTGTGGGTTCCTGATACAGTGATCTGAAATAACTTGAAAGACTAGCTTTATGCCACTGATAATTTTAATTATGTCTTCAGAAATGTAATTCAGAACAAAATATGCTAAAAACCACAACAAGGATAAAAAGATTTACTTTAATAAAAAATACTTCTGAGATTAATTTCTTTTTCCTTATTTTCTTTATTCATATCTGGTTACTTGATTATTTGTAGATGAAGTTTCGGGATATGTTCATCTCATTTTGTATTCTTATTATGACGGCAATTTTTTTTGTGGTGTTTAACAAGGAATCTTATCATTTGTCTGATTAGAATGACTCTGTATCCAAAAAACTTAAGAAAAATGTAATCCCGAAATGAATAACTTCATATTTTTAAAAAGTCAGATATTTCCTTTTAAGATTTCTCATTTATGTCTTCACTGGAATAAAGACCAAATTCTTTTCACCTGGAAACATAAAAATACCACCTAGGATGCATTCTGACTTGCTTTGATAAAAACACAAAGAAACACAGTGGAAGTTCTCCAATTCTACAATTACTGTAATATCTACAAATGTCACCCAGGCAACCTATAGAAAGCTTCCTGAGCCTAATGGTGTCACATGGAAGTGGCTTCATTACTGGAAAGACTGTGATATTTCTTTCTTTAATAATATAATAAACAGAAAGTAGCACCTCTATAGACAGTGCCGATGAGCAATGTGCTCCTGAATTTATTATGGAAGTGGGTGAAAATCCTTCTCTGCTGGTGAAAAGGAAAAGGAGTAAAGGAGGATGTTGGGAGAATGTGGGCTCTCGACTGTGGATGAGTTAGAGACAGAGAGGTGACAGGGAGGAGGAGCAGGAGGAAGACAGAAGGGAAATTGGAAACAGTAAATGAAGGAGGTGGTGCGTGAAAAGCAAAGAAAAAAGATAGGGAATAGGGGAAAGGGGGTATTCAGTGGCTTAAATGAGATGAGAGAATAAGAACAGGAGTGAGAACAAGAAATGAACAAGGCAGGAGAGGGAGTGGAAGGTCATCCTTCCAAACGTCAACAAACTACAACCAGTAGGCCAAATCCAGCCTATTGCTTTTTTTGTAAATAAAGTTTTATTGGAATACAACCAGGCCCATGGATGTACATGTCATCCATGGCTGCTTTCATGATACAATGCCAGAGTGCAGGAATTGTGATGGGGACAGTAGATTGTATGTGGCGCAAAACTTAAAATATTTGCTCTCTGGGTC
Source organism: Anoura caudifer (assembly GCA_004027475.1). Lineage (NCBI taxonomy): Eukaryota > Metazoa > Chordata > Mammalia > Chiroptera > Phyllostomidae > Anoura > Anoura caudifer. The sequence continues at coordinate 46,615 of PVKU01005826.1, forward strand.
TTATGAAGAAGTATTCAGTCTAATCCAGTTGTTCTCAAACTTTAGCATGCAGGGGAATTGCCTGGAGGGCTTGTTAAGATAAAGATTGCCCCCACCCCAAGTTTCTGATGAAACATACCTAGGGTGGGATCTCAAATTTTCATGTCTAATGAGTTCCCATGTGATGCTGATGCTGTTGGTCCAGGGACCACACTTTTAGAATTGCTGCTCTAGTCTTTGCATTATGTCACACTAAGATTGTTATGAATAAGGGCTTGTGAGCAGAGAGAGGAAGGGTAATCAAACTTGTCCTCTCTCTTAGGTGAAGTTAGATGTATTGCTTGATATCACAATTGTTTACAAAGTTTCTATTTTTAAAAATCTTTAGAACTGGATCTGTTTGTAAGGCTGGTTTCATTCTTAATGAAAAATAAATTTGATTTAGTTGAACTCTTAGGTCATTGAGGGTTTGTTCCTAAAAATATCTTATGTTCTGGTTTGATTCAACTCCCTGAAATAACATTGGTTTCTTTCAATGTCATTACTGCTCTGCATCAGTAATGTTGGCTGTATCCATTCAATGAGGATGCCCTTTCCCCTCCCATGGATGACTCCTTAGACAACCTCACTGCCTCTGCCTGGAGCCCATAAAAAAATTAAGCCATAAGGGCTTGGAATCTTGCTCCCCACCTAGCCCATCTCATTCCCAGAATATACTGGAGTCTTCTGACTCTAATTTCTCCATGAAATTGCAAGTTTTTCAGTAGTTTTTCTCCTAAAGATGGGTTAAATGTTGTCCTGGGTGTGAGACCTTTGGAAATTATGATACCAAGGACTTTATCCTGCCTAAACACGCCATCCCAAGATCCTGACATTTCTGCCCCCCTGCGAGTAGTGCTGTGGTTTGCACAGTTAAGACCTTTATTTGTGTCCTTAAATCTGTGCTCTGGCTGTGAATTTGGGCAACCAATTATGAGCCTTAAATTTGCATGATTCATGCTTGACGCATGGAAGTTCAGTGAGGGATAAAGAATGCTTCTCTGTTTCCTGCATCCTAGGATTGAGGACAGAAAGAGGAACATAATTTTAAAACTTGAAAGTGCCAGAGACACCTTCAGAATAGAATGAGTTCAACTCAGTGTTAGCAGCTCTCTCAAATGTGTGGTGGTTTCATTCCATTGTTGCTCTGGGTGGCTACTCCCTTGCACACATAACTGAGATGGACAAGATTGAAAATTCATTTTTTTTATAAGGAAGCTTCAATAGAGTTTAATATTAGTTGATTCTGCTTTAGTTCTAGAGGATTTATAGGTTTTGTGAAAAGTTGATGTGTATGAGAAAATATATTATGGATATCAAAGAAGGATGGATGATGTAAATGAATGTTACATGCCCCGCACAGCATATGGAACACAGGAGATGCTTAACAAATCAGTGCTATTGTTGCTGCAACAGGTCTCTTTATCTTTAATGAGTGTATGGTTCTTGAAAAAAATGGTGGTAAAATAAACAAGGCAGGCAATTCATGCTCTGCATGGCATGGTGTTAACTGAAACTTGTGCACATGTAAACCAGTCCCTCATTTGCATAAACCCATTATGACTGGTTGCGTATCAGTTATCCATATAATTGTACAAAGTGCATACAGTCTGTACTTTGAAGATCATGGGAACTTGTTTTTAAAAAAATCCTGAGAGGAATTTTCCTGTTGAGTAGGCATGTATATAATTAATCACATCAAAGAATATGGTGGGTTTAAGTTCTTTCCCTGTCTTCCCCAATAATTTGCAAGTTGTTATCAATGGCAGAAAAAGTAAAATCGGATGTAATGTGCCACCTCTTCCCAGGTCTTTTTTTCCATGACATCTTCTGCCTTCCCTTCCTGTTACCGTATTATCTGGCTTCTCTCGAGCTTCTGTTGTTTTCAGCACTGCCGGGCTCAGCCATACCACCACCTTGGTAAGTGGCATGGAACAGAGGGGTCAGTGTTTTGTTGCCCTTCTATCTGCCATCCACTTTAACAACCCACTGCCCGTGCTGGGGATGGAATAGGAATAAGCCCATTTGCCAACCCACACCCTGAGCAAGCAGCCACAGTTTTGATCTGTGTAACAGGGTGGAATATCATTAGGGATGAAATTCCACTGCAGAATTGGAAAGGTCACGCTGCATGCAGTTCACTGGGGCGGGATTTTGTTAGAGGGGGATGGTGTGAAGTGCTGAGAGGCAATTTGACTGCCATTCTGCAGCTTATGCAAGAGAATGCACTACAGTGAAAATATTCCAAGTTCACTGCAATTTTCACTTGGGTGTGATATTAGGAGAGACACTGGCCTTTCTGGTGTCAGAAAGAGAAGCTGCTTAGAAGGAAGTACTGAATAGTGAGGTGGATTTGTCTTTCCAATTTCTTCTGCATTTTCAAACCGTTATTTCAACTGGTATGGTTTTACGTATTAGTTAGTTCTCTGACTGCTATAACAAATCACCACAAACTTAGTGTCTTAGAAACAACACCAACTCATTATTTTACAGTTGTGGAGGTCAGAAGTTCAAAATTTAGTCTTAGCACTTATGGTGTTGGTAGGGAGACATTGCCCTGGAGGCTCCAGGAAAATCTGTTTTCTTGAATTTTCCAGCTTCCAGCAGTCACCACTTTCCTTGACCCCTGTCACCTCTCCACCTTCAAAGTCAACAGCACAGCATCTTCCAGTCTCTCTCTCTTCTTTTCTCTGGCAAACTTTCCTATTGTCCCTTCACTTTTATCTCCAGGTTTCTTTCTTTGTGTGGCTCTGTATGTAAGTTACATGAATAAGATATCTGTTTATTATGCTCTCCACTAATATAGTAATTCATGCTTAGCCATGTCACTGTCTTCTTTATTTTTTTACTTTTTCTTCTTTCTTTTTTGAAATGAAAATAGACATTTTTTATAATGAAAACACACTGTTTTCAACAGATTCATGAGGAAATTAAGGTTTTGCTTTTTAGTCTTCAGCTTTAGTCTACAGTTTCTGAATCTGCCTTTTTAGAAAGTTCAGTGTATTTTCAACATTAAAACTAACTGTGGAAAGATTTTAACTTCTCAGTTCACCTATTGCCTTGGCTCATGTGTATGCCATCTTCATATCTCATAAAACAAATGTTAAAGTAAAGGTTACAAAGCCCTTTACTCTCATAATTTTTGTTTTCTGTGACATTAGTATGGAGGAAAATCTGCATATTCATTCACACCATTATTATTGGTTTTTAAATAGAAAAAATACTGTGCACATGGGATAATTAATTTTGCTATTATATTAAATTTTGAAAACAAAAATATTTTCTGGTAGCTGGAAGATTGACTACATTTAAATATTTTTTTAAAGCTTTTACTTATTTATCTTTAGAGGGGAAGGAAGGAGAGAGGGAGAGAAATATCAATGTGTGGTTGCCTCTCGTGCGTCCCCTGCTGGGAACCAGCCTACAACCCAGGCATGTGCCCTGACTGGGAATCGAAACGCGATCCTTTGGTTCACAGGCCCACGCTCAATCCACTGAACTACACCAGCCAGGGCAGATTGGCTACATTTATAATGACTTTAATTATAAAGGAAGATATATACATTGTGGGAAAAATAGTTAATATATAGTGAAATAAAAGTAAAATTCACATGAAATATACTACCTAGAGGAAAAAAAAATCCCTGAAGAATTTTGTATATGCATAGATTAATATGTTTTAAAAAGATTAAGACTATTCTGGTAATACATTTTTCTAACATGCTATTTTTAATTAACAATATATTATAACTATTTTCTATATTATTTGACATTTTTATTGGCTGCATTGTCTTTTATCATATAGATATACAATAATTTGCTTTGAAGACACTCTAGAAAGCATTTTTGCAACTATTTCCTTAGAATAAATCCCAGCAAAAGGAATTCATGCCATTTTTAATTCTTCCAGTGTAAAGGGGACCCAAATGGTTACAATGAGGGAAACTACCCAAAGTTTCACAAAACAATCTTACTACTTTTCTTTCCCTTCCCAGGCAAATGTCACAGTGATGTATTACCGTTGGTTTGTTTGGTTTTGATTGCAGGTTACCTTGCTCCTCGAAACCTCCCCAGTACCGGCTTCTTCCCGTTCCTGCAGACCCTCCTCTGTGATACAGACTCTAAGTGCAAAGACTCGCCCTACGGCCCGCAGGATCTGCTTCGCAGGAAAGGCATCGACAACGCACTGCTTAAGGACAGGTAGGGGCACTTCCCAAGCAGGTTCAGTTGTTTGCAGGGGTCAGATCTTATATCCTTATGAGGTATCCAGAAAGCCATCCTACGTTAGATATGTGACTTAATTCCATGTATCTACTAATGTGATGCTGTAAATATGAATGGACAAGGTGGTCACTAGCTGGAATTCCCATGTGTATGTGGGATTAAACATAATCTACTTTGGATGAATTACTCAAACTTTGCTTTTTAAAATGTGTGCCCAAGTTAGTCCTCTTTGACTTCCCTCAAAGATTCTCTGTCCCACCTCAAATTGTCATTGACATGTCACCCTGTGGCTTGATCATAAGCATAAGTTGTAGGGCAACATCAGGGGCATGATTTCCTGGAAGAATAACATATTTATATTGCTGTGTGGTATTTCCATGTATAACGGAGACCAAGAAATGCAAGAAAGTAATGAAAGGTCTAGAGCAGACTCATAGATGGAGAGCAGATACCAGCTTGATGGGGGGAATTAGGGGGTGGAGGGACTGAGAAAAAGGAAAAAGGACTCATGGTCATGGCCAAGAGTGTAAGGGAACTTAATGGTAATGGGAAAAACACAATCAAGATTAAATAATGAAAATGTAAAAAATGAGGCTAATGTGTGTTTTAGTTTATGGTGTAAGAGGCAGCTGAAGAGTAAAAAGAGAGAATCTAGATTATTTACAATCTAATTTTCCACCCTGGGATTCTAAACGTAGAGAGACCCCAGGGGCCCACCTGTCTGTAATGGAAAACAATATTATAATCCGAGCCAACCATGAGATAAGTTTGGCAGAGATGTATTTTTAAGTGCCTCTCAACAAAAGTTTATATTTAACTATAATCAGAAATATTTGGTTTCCAAATTTTAATTTAAATTTCTCAGTGAATGGCATCATTTCTCCTTTAATCACATCATCATGATTTTGGTCATCAAATAATGTGGGTGACACTTTAAGACAGAGCAACTACAAGCTGTTTAGCATAAAATACAAACATGCCAAGTATTGTCATGGGTAATGACTTGAGGCACACGTAATTGTTGGGTTGTTAATTCAATTGGTTTTGTTGTCTCGGTAAGTTATTTAGACTTGATGCTTAAAACATTCTCATGTTCATTCAATGACTTACTCATTTTTACAAGCAGTAATGACTAAGATGTTTCTATGTGCCAGACGTACACTGTAGGCCCTGTGACACAGGTGAACTAGACAAATTCTCGGCCCATTTATCACTTGCACTCTAATGGAAAAACAAGCAAACATAATAAGCAAGCAAATAAATAGGTGGCGTAATTACTGATAGTACATGTGATAGCAAGAAGATAATGTAGGTTCAGAGGTAAAAGTTGAGAGGCGGGAATTTGATTGAGTGGTGAGGGAAGGTGGCATTTAGGTAAAGACTGACATGGAGAAACCAGCACCTGCTTGTGAACACCTGGAACATATTGTCCCAGGCAGATAGATGGCCGATGACCCTGAGGTGGGGCAGTCATAACCATTTGGAGGAACAGAAGATCAGCTAATAGAGCTGCAACACAGTGAGGAAGGATGAAACTGGCAGGGAGTATGTTGAAAGGAACGCAGGAGAAACAGCATGCAGAGTCCAACACTCTGAAAGTGTGGGGAAAGCGTAAGGATTCGCATTTTATTTGGGGTATGAAGAGAAGCCATGGGAAAGTTTTAAGCAGAGAACTGATGACACACTGCCTATGAACTAACCTGTTCGGTATATGTTGTACAAGCATCACCTCCACTAGCACTAGTGGTATTTCTCTTAAGGAGACCAAAAGCTAATGAGAGCCTACCATCTCTTGTGCAGTCACTGTAGAGGTAAGGTGGCGACATGGCATCCTTGGTCATTCATCCTGCTCACGTCACAGATGGACGTGAGTGGTGATGTAGGCATGATCTACACCTATGTTCTGGCAGGGTAGGTAAAATATTAAATCAATAGCAATCATACGAGATGGTGCAATGGAGAGTTCCAGGAGGATGGGGAAGCTAGCACCCTCCATACCTGAACTTGCAGCTGGGGTAATCAGGTGACCCTTCACGAGGAGGTGTGGCTGGAAATGAACATTTCATGAATCAAGCATTGGAGAAGATGTGGGGAAAACTAATGTCCACTCTTTGTATATTAGATTACAGCTCTGCCTGGGCTTTCTTCTTTACTTTTTTTTTTTTTTTAATGAAGAACTCAGTATGAGGGAAATAGTTAGCAATGCCCAAGAAGTATATAAATATGCCTCCTCCAAAAGGATTACTTTTCTATGTAACATAATAGAGAACCAAATTCATGAGAGATGCCTGAGGTGGGCTATTGAGTTAGTTTTGCAACTCTGATTAAAGTCCAGGTTTATTTTATCTTCTGTGGATTATATTCTCTAGACAGCTGACCATATCTGCTTTTTAAAATTTTATTCTATCGTCCAGATAGATCGTCTTGCTCAAGCTGTATACTCAGTATTTTCTCCAAACTACCAAGTGATTGGAGCTTAATTTAGAAAATTACGTACAATAATAAAATTGCATTAATGGTATTTCCCACCATGCTATTAACTTTTATGCTTTATACAGCACGCAGTGAAACTGAGTGTGGCTACTGCATAAGCTGTTCCACTAAACTGCTTCCCTTTGGTGAAGAAAGATCCAGCAGCATAGCCTCATTAAGAGACAAAATGGTCTTCCTTTTCTGTTTTGTAAGCGAGGCTAAAAATTCCATCTTTGGCCTCATCCAAAGAGGCCCACCGTGTTTATTGTAATAGGATGCTCTCTGAAAGACACGACGGTCACACAGCAGTCACTCTCGCTGGCCAGCTGCCAAGGGTGCTTTGGTGTATTTTTGCATTGACACTAGCCTTCTCCTTCTGTTATTAAATTCAGACTTCTCTAGGCATTAGCTTCAGGATGAGGGGCTTTAAAAATAAAGTCTAACGCTCTACTCAGCACCAACTCTAATTAGCTGTCTGAAAAAAAGACATGATCGCATTTGTGGATTCCTTGCTCCTTTGTGCAATGATGAGCCCACATCACAGGACTTGCTGGTGTGGTCCTTCCTCCCTGCCTTGCCTCCAAGAGCACCTCCGAACAGTGGGAGACCTGGCTGTGCTGCTGCTCACACAGCTGGTGAATGGCAAAGATCTTCCTCCCGAGCTCACAGGGCCATTATTTGGAGAAGCGATTCTGCATTCCTGCGGATCCTGTAAGGGAAACGCCTCTGTGGATGGGCTCCCCATCAAAGTCGTGTCAACACTCATCCCGACCCGTGGTTTCCAAACTCAGATCCCTGTTCCTATCGAAAGGCTCCTTTAGAACTTGAAACATAGCTAATCAGATTTTATTCAGGGATAACTTTAAACTGCCAAGGCTTTTGCTTAGCATTTAAAAATATGTGTTTAGAAACTGACCTGAAGGTATTATTGGGAATGTGAGGTAACCGGAAGTAGAGAAGCATGTCCTCATTTGACTATAAAGATGCAGTAGGATGTATAGGTCAAATCCTGGACTGAATTAATTATAGAGTAATTTATAACCATTTAGTAAGAATTTCAGTGAGTATTCATGTAAAAATAAAGGTTAAAATTTTATTAATCAAAAAACAGAGTGGAAGGATATCTTAACTCCATGCATATATTTATTCAAAGTCTCTCCTAATATCAAATACCTTAAGACAAAGCAACATACAAAGGTCTTTCTAAATCTTAACATCTTAATATATGTTAGTTGTTGATTGTTAAGTGGGCAGGTAGGATTATATTGAAGCATGGATGACCCTGAAGAAATAAAGTCAGGGTGAGATACAAGGAAATAATGAAAGAAAATCAAATTTTTCCGTAAATGACTTCTACTTGGCAGTCGGCAGGAAGCACAGTGGCATCAATCACTGAGAGGACCCCAGTGCCACTACAGCGTCCTTGTTTGTAGTGACAGGTCAACGATGAATGTCATCTGGACATTCATGAGATCAGAGTGGGTCTAGGGCACATCCCCCATCTTTTTTCCAAGTGTCACTAGATATCATGTAACTCTAATTATGGGGGAAAAGGGAAAAAATAAAGAGTTAACTAATCCTTGGAGAAAAAAAGTGAGTATCAGGACTTTCTTTCCAGGATTTGCCATATGTGTCTTTTCTGGCAGGTATTCCTTTTATAGACAGACAGAATGTGCCATGGCACACATGGATACCACCTACACAGGTAGTCTTTCCACCCGCAGGAAATACAAAGACACCCAGGAAAAGTGCATAAGATGCTATAGAATTTATAGAAATGTGACATTTCCCAAATGTAACTGTTGGTTGACATATCTGAGAAGCAGTAAAATCTACCCTGGGCCTGCTTTCCCTTCCAGTCTCTTAAATTTCACATTTTGAATCCAAGAGTTTTCTTTTATTGACTTCCATTGCAAAATAGAACCCTTTGAGTACCACTGAGGCAGAATCTACTTTAACATCTTAAAGGAGAGGACCTTAGCCATCTCCCTGCTACTCTACATGTGGCTGTGTCCAGTAAAAGTAGTTAAATGGTGCTGTGGGCCCCTTGAAGATTTGATTCAGGCTTTCTTGTGTCATCTAGAAGGCTGAATTTTCCGGACTCATGTTAGCTTATATGCTGGATTCAGGGACATCTAAGTTTTGCATAATGTTCTAAAATACCTCAAAGAGGTATCCAGCATGGGATAGGTTCTCTGAGATTTCATTAGAACTATTCAGAGTTCCTGAATGGGACTTGTAAGTCTCCTGAGTTGATTTTAGGAAGAGGATGTAGGGGTGAGTCGTCATAGAATGAATCCACATCTGTCATAGCCTAGATGAAGGTTTCTTGACCTCAGCATTATTGCTACTTGTGAACAGATAGTTCTTTGTGTGTGTGTGCTGAACATTGCAGGGTGTTTAGCAGCATCCTTAGCCTCTGACTCTACCTGCTAAATGCCAATAACTCCACCCCCTTCCCGTTGTGACAATAAAATATGTCTCCAGGCTTTGCCAAATGTCCCCTGGAGCTAAGGGAAGGAAGTGTCCACAGTTGATATCCACTGGCCTGGTGAAAGGGTAAAGGAAAAAATTTAAGGTAGCAAAAAGTTTGAATAAAGGTTATGATTGTAGAATCTGGCTCTATAAGAAGCACAGATGATAACTCTGATTTAGCAGCCCCTGTAATGTGTTCCCATGATTCCCCATGCATGTTTTTACTTAGCTAATACAGTTAATGCATAATTCCTTGTTTTCTTATTTGACTTGCCCATTGTAATATATGTGGTGGGAACTTAATACTTGTTGGTGAGTTAATGAATGAACGTGGTGGATACAATGTAAGATTATACATTAGGGTCTTCCCTGGGATTTTTCCTCTTTCAAGGAGCTTTGCAGAACCAGATATACAGCAATGGAAGGCAGACCAGGCTATGTAAAAAAAGATGCTTCCATAGCTATCTATTCTTTCAAGTAATAGTTTTTATTATCTAGTATCTAATACTTGTCATGTTCTAAGCACCCTACCATCTGCCAACACACACATTGTAGAGTTTTCTGAAGAATTGTAAAGTTGAAGAAGTAGACTGATAAAGAAATTAAATACTAAAATTAACTTGTTACAAAACCCTGGGTGAGGTCCTTCACCTCATCCCATCTCACAAGCCAATGCTTGCAGTGCCAGGTCTGTGAGTAAGAGGGGTGCATTTGGTTGCCATCCAGAGCTGTTGAAGTTTCTAATGTTCTAGAGGGATTATATGTGGAGCACAGATGCACAAGCATGAGACTTCAGCTCCTTACCGATGGGTAAGGCTGTGTCTGTGCATCCCCTCCTTTTGTGGATGCTTTGACAGTTAATATTTCGGTGAGTGCCTATGACAGGGCCCAGACAGGCTCTTGATAAGCACATCTCAGAGTATTCGCAACAACCATGCAAGGTAGCTGTGTCATTCCTAATTTGCAGATGAAGGAGGCAATGACCAAGATGTTTCGGGAAGAGGCAGAGCGGGGATTCCAAAGACATCCTGCTACCCCTCAGCAGTACTGTCACTTTTTATCTCATCAGCCACCTGATCTTGTGGTCCAGTACTGCACCAGGTGTTTGGAATAAAAAGATGGGTGAGACATGGTGCCTCCTTCCAAAAAACATCACAGCCTAAAATGGCGAGGTGGTAGGAACAGGTAGACAAACAAACATAAAACACTTAAAAGTGGTATAAAATACATAGGCCAAAGTTTTTAAATTGTGTCAAATAAAAAGGGTACTGTTTCTCGCCTGCCATTTGAGATGTATAGTGCTCTGTCATAAACATTGTCATGCTAATCACAAAGTTCAGAGATTACCATTATTAACTCAGTAAGACTATCTTCCTCCCCTCCTCTGGTGATTTAATGGAGAGTTAATGGACTTAATTACATTTGCTTGGGGGAAGTAGCTGTATATCAACTTACAGCTTTAATTTACCTTTTTACCCACACTACTTTCCATTTTATATTGACTTTATGGTTTCCATTTTAAAAGTTTAGAAACTAGTGTGTGTGTTTGTGTGTGTGTGTGTGTGTGTGTGTGTGTGTGTGTACAGTGGCAGCGGACACACGCCATCATAGCTCACCCTGTAAGTGCAAAATAAAACTGAGGGCAACTTGCAAGCAGACAGCCATTAGAGCACACAGAATATCCTGAGCTTTCACCCCCAAAAAGGAACAGCTATGACCACACAAAAGGTGATAGGCCACCTCCTCACTCCTGTTATATGCAAGTCATTCACTGGTGACCATGGAATCCTGGACACTTCCTGATCAAGGACAGGACTTGTTAGTAAACAGGCCACCTTACCTGGAAACAGCCGAGCAAATTCAGAACTGCTGAGCCAGCGGCTTGCTGGGAAGGCATGAGCTTGTTTTCCTCTGGTGTTTAAAGAACAGGTGTGGCTTCAGAGCCCATAGCTGATTGGGGGAAGATGGGAAAGGTGTCCTTTGCAGGGTACGTGCAGCTTTTGCTTCTCCAAGCTCACACCTTCTTAGTTTCCTGTTGCCTCTTCTTTTCTCCTCCCTCCCATTTATTATTCAGTCTTGTTTGGCTCTTGCTCTTTTTTTATTCATTTTGATCTTTGTCATCCTCCCTTTGGTTTTTGTTGCTGTCCCTAATCCTTAAAATTTTTATGCAGGCAGTGTTTCCTTCTATTTTCAAGAATTGTTGATATTCAGTAGTCTTCCTTATAGTGTTTCAAGCTGAACCAAAAGAGAAAGTTGATAAATAGAAAAATGAACCTGACTTTTTTAAATTTCCTAAAACTTCTGTATGAGTGAAGAGAAAGGGTTCAGGTCAGTTCTTATCTATATCCGAAAGCTTGCCATCCAAATAGTCAGCATAAGGAATGCGAAAAGATTTAGGGAAATACAGTCATGGTCATGAATAATTCAGATATACATTAAGAATGTAGAACTTTTGACGCAACCTGCACATTTTAAAGAGAATGTTGAAAAAACACTAGGGATTGAAAACAAATATCACCTCTTCTTATCATGTGTAGTAGAAGGACACACTGAGGAAAAAAACACAGGTACTTTTTTTCTTCCAATTCCAAATCACACAGTACCCTAGAACCAAGATTCAGATCTTGTTTCTAAAAAGTGAGTCAAAAGACTATACTTTCAGGGATCATTTCTATAGTTTGTTACTAAAAAGGAAGTCAAATTGAATTACAGTATTAAGTAGAACTTCTTGTTTTTCCACTGTTATCTTTTTATATCTTCTTTGTGTTAGAACAACACAAAATTCACCAACTTTAGGAATTGTGAATTTTAGGAATTTTAGGAGGTGAATTTTTTAAAAAGAGGGTTTCTAAATTGTGCGCATGGCCACAAATATTTTCTTCCCAAAGCTGGTATGATAATGTACAGGGATTCCTAACAGCACAATGTTATTATTATTGTGCTGATATATTCAGTGCAATTAAAAATCAGCCTATATTTTTATTCCTTTAACATGTTGGTGCCTCCTGTAATGACGCAAACCACAGTGCCTGGAATAGATTAAATACTCAATAAATGTGCGTTCTTTTTCTTCTTCCTTAACTGTCTTTCAAGCATTTATCTTTGACAGTCTTCAAAATGCCATCTCTAATTTAATATACAAAATTTGTTTTTCTTTTAAAGTTGACAAATAAACAGACTTTGTTTTCCATCCCTGAAGCACTCTTAGGCTCATCTGTTTAAAATCCATCATCTTTTTAAAAGAAAAAATATGTATCATAAATGCTTTCCTTATTTAGCTCCAATGCCTTAAAAATAATTTATTTTCTACAAGATTAAGTAAAAACAACTATTTTAAACCTCATCTAAGTCATTTTCTCTGAGTAAGATCTAGTTTGTAGGATATCTTATACATTTATTGGTGTACGGTTAGGTGAGCTCTTCCATTAAAATCCTGGGAAGTAGATTAAAAATTTGAAAGTTTTCCGAGAGCCCTGGAATCTGCCACATAACACATTGCTATAACTAACTGGAATTAATGTGGGCAAAGTTATAGAGTTCTTGCTTTTTTTCTTTAGTCCAATTCTGAGAAAGTCATCCAACCTGCAGAAGGATGGCAATTTATCACTCCAGAGCACCAAAGCTCCAGAAAGAAGACAGGCATCACCAGGTAAGTTAGCCTCTTTTGCCAAGTTTAGAACAGGTCTTTGAAACAGCCAGTAAAGGTCTACTGTTTTAAATGGTTTGCACTCTTAGCTTTTCAGCAAAGATGGAATTCCTAGAATATTCTTACAAGATCTAAATGTTTACTATGGTTGCCTAAGTGTGGAGGTGCAATTATGCAAAATGCTCAAGAATAACTGCAAATTAAGTTTTTAGTGAAATATTCTCTGGGAGCAAAAGTCTAGTTGGTACTAACATGATGCTGAGAATTGCACGCTTTGCCAGAATTGGCTGAGGACTCTGTAGTTGTTTGTGCAATGATCCTGGGATGGTAAGAAAGCTCAGAAATCAAAATTATTGGGTGGAATCACAGGTATTCATGCAAACTTTCCATCTCACGGATGAGGAATAGGGGCCAAATGAGGTTAAGTGTGGAGACTACAGTCATCCATCAGACCCGGCTCTAGAACAATGGCCAGGCTGGGACTCTTTCTATTTGACCCTTACTCCTCCAACGCAGTGCTCAGAATCAAGTGGTTCAGTGTGGTTGTGTGCTTCCTTCATTCACAGCAGGCCCATGGCCCATAAAGTAGTGCTCAGAAGACCCAGAGGCTGAGATTTCTAAGCTTTACACCAAGCAATTCTGATGCAGATGGTCCTGAGAAACAATCAATAGAAGCCACAAATTGAGAGTAAACTCTTGAAACAGTAGGACGGTTTTACCTACATTTTACGATACTAATTGGGTGCCTTCTATTGAGTCCCCACAGTCTTAAGTCTCGGGGACGGGGATGTATTAGTGAATAAAACAAAATGGAATTTTTGGATGTTGGAATGTGATTGTACTTGGGAAAAAAAGAATACCATAAGATATTTAAGATTTTATGACATTAAATAACATGCTAATACAAGCTACAGACCAAATGAGAAAAATCCTGTGTTAAGGTGGTAGGAATGTGGTAGTGAGTGGTTTTGAGGAGTGACGCCTCTGCTGTGAATGATCCGTTTGGCTGAAGAGGTTAAAGCACCGTAGAAATAAGAGCATAGTGCTGTGGCCCAGTAAGCTTTGCTTTGCTCAGTAGCCACATATTACGCTTCTCACCCTGGCCCAACACATCTTACAAATGTGTTGCCTTTGTCTAGAGAAATTAGTTGGTAATTTAAAAAAATGTGTCGGGGTGACATTGGTTAATAATACTATATAAGTTTCAATTGTACAATTCCATATTGCATCTGTATATTGCATTATGTGCTCACCATAGTTGGTAAAGTCTTCAGCCCCACGAGGACCATAATAAAGCATAGGCCCTAATGATGATGGGTCAATGTATCTTTCTTTCAATATTAAGATTCTTTGCTGTGAGAATAACAAAGTATTTCTATCCAAAATTTATAATATTTAACAGTCTGGCTTAATGAACATCATCCTGTAGATACGAACATACTATTCCAGCTAATGCTCCTAACCCAGACGACCTGTCTTCCACATTCCATATAGTATGCGATGAGATCACATTGGGATTTACTTAAGTGAAATGTACTGTAGTCTGGACTGATTGCTTTATCTCATTTATATGACCTGAAATATCATTCAGAAACCACTTTTGGGAGGAGAGAATTTATGATCCTAAGCAGATTTCAGCCTCCCAACTGAATAATTAAAGATAAAACTATTATCACCAGATGTGCATTGGCAGATCCTTTGAACAGATGTTGGATGTGATGGATCTGTGGAGCTGGTGGGGGCACCTCACATCCTCTTGGCCTGCACAGAAATTTCAGTTCACTATGCAGGAATAGTGGTGATGAAGTTTAATGACATAAACTGGGATGAAAGCAAATCATATCTGAAATAACTGAAAAACAAACAAGAGCAGACCAAAACCATCACAATTTTATGTGTGAAAAAATAAACATTACAGAAGGTACCATTTTGCCATAGAAACTTTCATGGACGATGCATATTTGAGCACATTCCCATCGTGGGGTACATGAGGGCACAGTGATGCATATGGATTCTTATGTGAACCTGCTCGTTTGTGTGCATGTGTTTAACAGATCTAACCTGTTTTTTCTTTCTGCTACAGCCACAGTATTTCCCAGTTCAAGTTCTGATTTGGAAAGTACTGGAACAGATACTTTTAATGGTAGTGAAGTCCTTGCCAGGATCCTTGTTTTGGAAAAGGTAATTTTACTCTGTTTCATAATGAACTGATAATAAAGAACAGTTGAACAAATACCTCTTAAGTTAGTAAAGGGATTTCCCAAATAGAAAGAAGCTTGGGCCATCTTTCCCATTTGGAGTGATATCTCAGCAAGATTCTTTTCTTGGGAGCTCTTCAGTAAAAAAGCTTAAGTCTGAGACTTCTGAATTCCTTAAGGTCTTGGATAAGACCTTAAATAAATATATTTACTTCCCTGTTAAGTCTCTTAATCAAACTTAAGATTTTCCTTAAGAAATAAGGCAGTATTACATGTAATCTTTTTTATTTTCATAAGCAGGAAAGAAAAAAGCTATATGAAAGCAAATGAATCTATAACACTCATCAAGCTTGCTGCCCCATTTGTACTGATAATGCCTTTGGAAAAATTTCAATGATAGAAAAATGTCTCTCTAAATTAGTGAAATCCTTTTCCTTAACAGAGTTTAGAGAGCTTATCTATGGATTTCCCTCTTATTTACTAGTCATTTACCTTAATTCCAGATTGTAAGATAATACACATAATTTCTATCAAAGGTGTAAACTGTCAGCCTATGAGCTGTGTGTGTGAACAGAGATCTTAGATTCATTCATGTAAGTTAGTTGTCTGGGTCCTGCCATTCGAGTCCTGCTTTACACGCTCTTCAGAAATTAAGAAGAGGTCATTTTCAACATTTTGCTGTGGACGTCTCTCTCTCTCTGATACACACACACACACACACACACACACACACACACACACAATCATTTTAAATACATCTATGCCTATGTAGCATACATTTGTTCCATCTGAATCCTGAGGATATATCTCTGACTTTTATTCCTATTCCAGTGACTATACTGCTACTTAATATGCCTCTGTTAGTTGCCCTTAACACTCTGTGTAATTAAGGCATCTCAATAAACGGGTTTATGTAAATAAGCCGAAGAACAACACAAAAATAAATGCCATTAAAAGGCTCCATACCAATCAAACCAATTCTGTCTGTGCTGGTTGAAATATAAGACTTTCCCATTCAGCCTAGTCTCAATGTTAAACATCCAGTTTCAATAATAAATAATAGTTGAGATACCTCAAGTGCATTGTCTGGCATAAAAAGCCTTTGATATGCTCTGTTAATTCCAATTTAAAGCCTCTCTACCCCAAACAGGATGGTGTATAAACTAGGGAAAGTTATTTTATTTCATTCTATTTCTTGTGTGTTGGTTCCTATAAGTAATCAATCTTGTATTGGTTCAGTTAAATTCTTTAATATCTAGAAAAGAAATACTATTCTCAAAGATACTACCTCATTATGTTAAAACTCCCAAGTTCTCTTTCTCACATGGAATAAAATTTCAGAACTTTGTGAGGTAGCACAGAGTCATACATCCAGTGGAGATAAGTAGAAAATAAATTTTCTATGTATAGACACATATTTTTAGAGTAGTTGGAGCAGTGAAGGGATGTAAAAATTAGGGTGACATATTGATGCCCATATCAGCAATCTCTGATTCCTCTCTCTTTTTCCTTACTGCTTTCTGCAACCCTTGCAAGAATGAGTAGAGAAATCATTTTGGGGTGAGTTTATGTGCAATGTTAGGAAGTAGATATGGATGAATGGCTAGAAGACCTGGCACTTACACCCTAGAATTAGTGGATCCTGTTTTGTTCCATTACATTTAGAAGTTAAGTCACTGGAAGGCAAAGCATAGGTTTCGTGATGTAAACTTAAGGGGAGAATAAAGTTAGTTGGCTATTACTTCATAGGGTTATAAGAATTAATTATTAGGAAGGACCCATTAAATATTGCAACTAAATACAACTGTTTCTGTAAATATCTAAAGTTCATAATGGTGAATGTGATTAATGTTAGAGCTGAAAATATTGCTGCATCTGTGACTGGTTTGTATTGTAAAATATATGGGGAACTTATAGTGATTCCATTATGTAAATGCTTTCCAATTATTGCTTTTGGTAATTATATACTTTTATGTATTTTCATATATATGAAAATATATAGCTATTACTGTTTTCCTTTTTTCTTAAGCATAGTTCTTGAATAAAGTAATTGCTTTATAAATGAAACATAACCCATGTTTTTCCACTTCTCAAATAATCTGTTGGTCTTGAGAATAGAATCTGAAGCTGTTACTGTTTGGAAGTCTTCCAAAGATCAATTTTCCGTAAATTGTCACAAAGAGTTAGAAAACCTGAGTCTCTGCTGCTAAATGCCCAGGAAACACTAAACTTTTTAAGCCTTATGATTTTTTCCAGAGAAGATCTGATACATTCAGGTTCTCTGGTCAGAGACAGGAAATGAGTTCAGTTAAACAAATTCGCACATTTGATGACTCTTCATGGGTAAACCCAGTGTCTTTAAGTGCTATTTTGCTATAAAGCAGGACCTTAAAATGACTATTGTGAAGATAGGTCCATTTCCTTAAAGACTAGAATACTTCAATATCTATATTTACTAACAAAATTATCCCCCGTTTCTCACATACATTTTTAGCTATTGAAGCAAAATTCAACTTCAGAAGACATACGAAAAGAACTCTGTGAAATCTATCCAGGATATATTGCTGATAACACCTTCTCCTGGACCACTTTAGGGAGAAATGTTTTAAACATATTTTGCATGTCCAACATGACCCTTTTAGAGTCTTCTCTCCAAGAACTAACAAATGAGTTCTCTCAGGTGAGTGTAACTTCTTAATATAATCAAGATCCCATAAACAACAGAAGGAACTGTATTGTTTTACTCTGTATTGCATTGTATACACAATGCAACTCAACCTGAGTCAAAGAGCAGGTCAGTAGCTCTCATGGACTGCAAATGCTGCCTGGAATATTTGCTGACTTTTGGTATGGATTACTCACACAGTATCAAACTCTAAGGAATGTTTGCTTTCCATTTTAATGTGTAAAATTGGAATGATTTTGATGTTGAACCCAAAATATTGCATTTTGGTTAAGGTAGACATATATTTGTAAATGAAATATGGCTTTGTTATGTATGAATGCAGATTGATGGTTTTCCCTGAGATATTTATGTGAGAACACTCAAGATGTAATGTAAGTTTAATAATGAAACTATTAAACTCATGCAAATCTCAGAAGTTAGAATAAAGGGTAATGTCTTTAATTTTTTCTCACTAACACCAAATCTAATTTGAAAAATTTATTTTTGACAAAACAATATATTTCTCTCCCCAGAATATACACTAGAACCAAGAACTTTATTTTATAGAGTGCTAATAACCATTTTTATAAGCTAGTCTTAAACTACAATGTGAAAATAAAATATTGATCTACATTTAGTGCAACCCCACAAAAGATGAAGTATTACAAAAATATACAGAATTGTCTTGAAATTTTGTAAATAGGAATAAATGATACATGTCCACTTCTAACATATCTCTTTAATTCCTTGAATTTTATTATAAGTAATATTTATTAAGTACAGAATGCTTAAATTACCTTTCAGTAATATGAGTTTTCCAAAAGAACCCAATTAGAGACACTGTTACAATAATTCCAATTCATTTTGGGCACTTAAAATCCTTTCTTAAGAAACTCAGCAGTTGTGCAGAGGACAAGAGTGGTTAAAAATGCATTTGTTCAAGGAGGGTGCACACAGCCCACACTAGGGGCTACAGCTGGAGTGCCCAGTTTTGGTGAAAGGGCAGACCGTGCCATGAGGCCCTATAGGACACCTACTACATTAGTCCACTTTACCAATCCCAGGAGACATAGAGGGTCTCCCTAATGCAGAGAAACAAACACATGGAGGCTGCCAAAATGAGGAGACAAAGAAACAGATCCCAAATGAAAGAACAGATCAAAACTCCAGAGGAAGAACTAAACAAAATGGAGATAAGCAATCTACTAGATGCAGAGTTTAAAATACTGGTCATAAGGGTGCTCAATGAATTTAGTGAGAACATCAACAACATAAAAAAAGACAATAAAGTATACACTAACTAAAACAAAAGATAATTTATAGGGAATCAACAGTAGATTAGATGAAGCCAATAATCAAATTAGCAATTTGGAATATAAAGAAGCAAAAAATACCCAATCAGAATAGCAAAATGAAAAATGAATTAAAAAAATGAAGATCATGAAAGGAGTCTCTGGGACAGCTTCAAGCATACCAGCATTTGCATCAGGGAGGCCAGAAGGGGCAAAGAGAAAGCAAGAAACTGAAGACCTATTTGAAAAAATAATGAAAGAAAACTTCCCTAACCTGGTTAAGGAATTAGATATACGAGTCCAGGAATCACAGCAAGTTCCAAACAAGACGAACCCTAAAAGGCCCATACCAGGACAAATAATAATTAAAATGCAAAAGGTTAAAGACAAAGAGAGAATTTGAAACTCAGAAAGAGAAAAGCAGTTGCCTACAAGGGAGCTCCCATAACAATGTCAACAGATTTCTCAACAGAAGCTTTGGAGGCCAGAAGGGATTGACAAGAAATATACAAAGTGATGAAAACCAAGGACCTACAACCAAGATTACTCTACCTGGCAAAGCTATCATGTAGAATCAAAGGACATATAAAGAGCTTCTCAGACAAGAAATAGCTAAAGGAGTACATCACCACCAGACTAGTACTACATGAAATGTTAATGAGTCTTTCAAAAAGAAAAAAAAAAAAACAGATCAAACTATGAGCAATAAAACACATCTGCCAACAATTGACTCTAAATAACAAAATAAACAAAGAAGCAGAACAGAAAGAGACTCATAGATGCAGAGAACATTTTGACAGTTGCCAGATGGGAAGAGGGTTGGGGAAATTGGTGAGAAAAGATGAAGGGATTAAGAAGTATAAATTAATAGTTACAGAATAGTTATAGGGATATAAAGTACAGCATAGTTAATAATATTCTAATAACTATGTATGATATCAGGTGGGTACAAAATATATTGGGATGATCACTTAGTAAGTTAAATAACATTTAATCACTGGGGTGTTTAAATTAATATAATATTGTTTGTCAACTGTAATGGAAAAATGTTCTAAAAGATTTAATTTATTTTAAGAGGGCATGACTACAGGGGAAATTGCCAGCATGTCAAACTTTCAACAAAATAGAAAGGAGGAAATTATTAATCAGTCATGGTCTTGAGGTTAAAGTCTCTGGAGATACAACAGAAATTAAATTCAATACGAGGATGACAGGCAGAGAGAAAGCACCATATATATAGTACAATATACTTTTAAAAACTCATAAAAAGAAATACACAAGTAGCTCAGTAGAAATTAGCTACTGAACGGGAAATTCATAGAAAAATACAAATGACCAATAAATGTATAGAACACAATAAGACTCACTGATAATCAGGGAGCAATTAGATGTTACTTTTCTCATAACTAAAAAGAATTGTTACTATTTGGCAATGAATAGATTGTGAGAAAGCATGTCCTCTGATAGATGGTGATCGGAGTATAAAATGTACTATTATTTTAGAGGGGATTTAGAAATATTTATCAAAATGCTAAATATGCATAATTTTTCTTTGATTCAACAATATCACCACTAGAAATTTGTCCTAGAGAAACATATGTGCAGAAAAATATGTGTACAAAGACATTCAATGAGGCATGTCACTCCCAACTAGAATGACAGCTTTGTGAGAATAGGAACTTTGTCATTTGTTCCTATATTGTTAGTAGCTACATCACTTCCTGTAACATTGTAGATGCTCAGCAAACATTTGTTGAATGAATGAATGGTACTGAAAATTAGAAATTAATTTTCTGTTACTAGGAAATATTTACATCTAACCTATGGAATACTACAAGCTGTTAAAATAAATGGGGTAAAATCATATGTACTGACATTGGAAGATTTCCAAGATCAAATGTTAAGTGAAAAAAGGATAACGGTAAAAAGTTAAAAACAACATAAATTCCATTATTTGAGGAATGATTTACTGGAATGTGATTTACATAAATCTAATACGAACATCCATTTTGAAGACAAAACAAAACAAAATAAATTGAAAAAGAATTCATAGTTCAAACACATTCTCTGCATGAAAGACCTTGAATTAAGACAGACAGGCCTGACTACTAGTATGAATAAGCTTGTTAAGAAAATTGCTTTGAGTTGAAAAAAATACTTTACTTCTGAAAGTACAAGCTGGTTCCTATGATCCAGAATAAGAGCAAATGTCATGGTTTTGTTTATCTGTGTGCTTATAGTACAAGATATGATTGACTATTACATAGGTTCACTCACTGTATTTATTATAACTAAAGGTCCTGATACTGCAAAACATCTGTAGGAGTATTTTATTCCATTGAGTATGTATTATAAAGTAAACATTTTCATATATATGTATATGTATACTAAATATATGAATATGTATATATAAAGTTTTAAGGGTTTCCACCCAAATAATAAGTAATATAAGCTCTACTAATGAATAGAGGGAAGATATGTCTGTAGCTCCCAAACCAGGTCTTAGAAAAAAACTAAAATATTACTCAGAAGCTGTTTATTTTAAGAAATTCATTTCCAAAAACACAATTTCAAATATAGTTCTGTTTAACTATAAACCTGCCAATTTCTGTAGGCATATGGAAAATGCAATTGTGTTTAAGAACAAAAAAATAGTTATTGTCTTTTCAAGTGAAAGATGATTTTAAACTGAATGAAAATGTGAAAGAATTGCTAATGTGAAAATCTAGATGTTTAATGCTGTTGAGGAAAATAAGCCATGTGAGGACAAGTGTTGAAGTCTCATTTTGTCCTGTTCGTGGTTTTATTTTTTAAGATATCAAGGGACCCCAACAACCAGAAGACAGTATTTCAGGATATAGTCAAGGTGCTGTCCTTCTTCTCCAAAGTGCAAGAGCAGACAGCTGTGTGGCAGCTTCTCTCTAGTTTTCCAAATGCATTTCAGAATGACACAACGCTAACCCATGTATTTGATGTTCTTCAACATGCAAACAGGTAAGAAAATGTAAGAATTAAGTGAAATGTCACTATTCACAAAAAGTCAGTTTTTAAAAATATTGCCTGTGAAGATCACCTGTAGGAAGGTAATTTAAACACAGCAAATAACACTTCAGCACCTTATTACAGATTTTAGCAATGAAGGTAAAGGTATTAGTTGAGCAAAAAATCACTAAGGGCATCAGGCTTATCAAAATGTACAGAAGAGCATGAGGAAGAACACTAACGTTCTTCACTAGATTGTCAGTTGGTATCCCTGAATTCTGAGAAAGAGATGTATGGCAGGTCCAACAGGAGATTGGAGTGTTGGCTCAGGGACAGCAAGAGCTCATGTACCTAGCATTTAAACTACCCAAGAATAAACTATCTCAGTAGGTTCTGGTTGATGCCATCCAGTGTAAAACGACCCTCTTGGTTGGAGTCCTGAACTGAGCCACCTCAGGGGGGGTTGGTCTACTTCATGTGCAACCAGCCTGTAGATGATCTTTTTGAGCCTTCATATGGAGTTGGCTTTATTTCACATATACAACACAAAGATTTGAAAACTTTTGCAGAAGAAACCTTTTTTAAAAAATATATTTTATTGATTATGCTATTCCAGTTGTCCCATTTCCCTCATCATTCCCCTCCACCCTGCACACCCCCTCCCACCCACATTCCCCCCTTTAGTTCATGTCCATGTGTCATAAGTTCTTTAGCTTCTACATTTCCCCACACTATTCTTGCCCTCCCCCTGTCTATTTTCTACCCACCGTCTATGCTACTTATTCTCTGTACCTTCCCCCATCTCCCCCTCCCACACCCCTGTTGCTAACCCTCCATGTGATCTCCATTTCTGTGTTTCTGTTCCTGTTCTAGTTGTTTGCTTAGTTTGCTTTTATTTTAGGTGTGGTTGTTAATATCTGTGAGTTTGCTGGGTTTTTTAAAGATTTTATTTATTTATTTTTAGAGAGAGGGAAAGGGAAGGAGAAAGAGAGGGAGAGAAACATCAATGTGTGGTTGCCTCTCACGTGGCCCCCACTGGGGACCTGGCCCATAACCCAGGCATGTGCCCTGACTTGGAATCGAACTGGTGACCCTTTGTTTCTCAGCCTGTGCTCAATCCACTCAGCTACACCAGCCAGGGCAGTTTGCTGTTTTTTTACTGTCATTTTTTTGTCTTCTTTTTCTTAGATAAGTCCCTTTAACATAAAGGTTACTTTCTTCATAAAAGAGATCAGAATATGGCCAGCATTTGGAGTTTATTAAATGCTGTAGTTAGGTTTTGACTATCTTGTCTAGTTAATTTGAAAATGTGCATTAAAAAAATCAACGACTACATCAACTGTCAATTATTGAGTGTCTATTACCTACTGCACATTTTACTAGCCCTTTATGTGAGGTCTGTCCAGAAGGTATCCAGCCATGTAATATGAAAGAGACATTTATTGAAGAAGATACCAGAAACAAGAAGCGTGTACATAAGACAATGACATCTCAGTCCCCTTCAAAGTAGGCACCTTGAGACCTCACACAGTTCTTAAAATTGTTATAAGCTACTCCATTGTATTTTCTTGAATCTCAGCAATGGTCTGAAATCTCTTCTCTTTCAAAGGTGATTTTAATTTGGGGGAAAGCCAGAAGTTGCAGGGCACCAAATCTGGGCTGTGGTAGGGCTGAGTTACCTGGGTGATTTGATATTTTGCCAAAAACCTCTGCACAGGATGTGATGCATGAGTGGGCACGTTGTTGTGATGAAGCTGCCAATCACCAGTTACCCATAGCAGCAGGCTTCTGAATCAGCTGAATAGTTTCTGCAGAGGGATTTTCAAGGTTAACACAAAATTTGATGCAGATTCGTTGCTCTACTTGCTCAGTCACTTTGAATGCAGTGGCCACACAGTACACGTGCTCACTCAACAGTGTTTACCACCTCCACTGACTGGTACAGTGAAGTCATCATTATTCATGGGTGCGCATTCCAGTCCACTCTCCTTGGCTGCAGGTTACATCAATGTAGCACAAACTGTTCTCATTATGTTAGCGATGGCTGGACTTTTCCAGACAGACCTTGTATATATCACATTAAATCCTATAACTAAACTATATTTATCTTATTAATGAGGTAACAGAGGTCCATAAAAATATTATTTGATGATCACGCAGCTGGATGGATTCAAACCTGAGTTTTCTAACTCCAGAACCCGGGCTGCTTCTCTACAATGTCGTTAAGAGTACAGTGCATTCCTCTCTAACATCTGATGCGCTAGAAGAGAGTGTTCTCATCTTCTCTGGAAAGCTTCCAAAAGCTTATGTTTATTCGAAGACCTTATAATAAGTCCTTATGTTGGTCAATTAATCTCACTTAATCCTCACAACAGGGCTCTGAGATGAAGACAACAGATATGCCCATTTTGTAGGAGAGGAAACAAACCCTCATGGAAGTCATGTGACTTCCCCAAGGTTCTACAGCTAGTGAGTGGCAAAGGCAGGACCTGACTGAACTCAAGAAATCTAAGTCCTGTGCTCTTTCCACAATAGCATGTCTTGACTAAGTTATAGAAGGAGCAATATATTAGGAAATTTTATTTTCTAGATTGGTCCTCATTTGGGCACTTAAGAAAATTTTTATTCACCCAGAATTGTTACACTTACTCTTCCTCTTATTTATATTCTGTCTTAGAAAGCAAATAGATAAACCAATTAAAGGAGAAGAGGGATTATTATTTAAATGTACAGTGTATAGCAGTGAAAAGAGTCAAAAAATATTCAGACCATACTGCACACAAACTAGAATGGAAAAAATTTCCAAAGATGGACAACCCCAACTGTTGGCAAGAATGTAGGGCAAATAGGACCCTCATACACTGCTAGTTGGAGTGTAAAATGATATAACCATTTTGGGAAACAGTGACAGCTCTAATGAAGGTAACAGCAGAGCCACATGAAATGTTAGTTTTCTGTCTTTAGGTATTTACCCAAGAAAATGAAAACTCGCCCACACAAAGACTTGCAGGCTAATATTTATAGCAGATTTACTTGTAAGAACTAAAAATTGGAGGATAAAAACAAATATTTATAAACAGAATGGCAGAAAATTAGTTTATTTATAAATTGTGATTCTACTCAACAAGAAAAATAAACAGATTACTGAACCACCCAACAAGGTGAATAAATCTTATGATTATTATACTGGCAAAAGAACCCTAACCAGAAAATAAAAGAAACACACTAGATGTGTAGATATTGTTTTATTTCATTTAAATGAACTTCCCATATTGACAAAATTAATTTAGAGTGTTAGAAATTGGATCAGTGCACCCTGGAGCAACAGGTGGGAGAATGAGCGAATGTAGGGGGCAGGGCTTATCAATGTGCTTTGTATCTTATTAGCATGGTGGTTACATAAGCATATAAACTTGGCAAAACTTATTGACTGAAACCTGAATGTATCATATTATATGTGAATTATACATCAGTGAAATTTGGTTAAAAAACAACAAATAGAAAGCAACAATCCCACAAAATATTATTTAGTAGAAGGTAGAAGATCCAAAAATTACTTTAGGGTCAAAAATAAATGAACAAATAACAAAATAAAATACTTTAGGCATTATTTTGGTGAAATATAGTATATAGGAAGGACATTGCACTATAGCTATTTTAATTCTCTTAAAATCTAAAATTATTTTATTTTATTTTATTTTTAAGAGAATTAAAATCTAAAATAATTAGATTTTGCTGTCAGGTAATGATTATAAATGTTGTAAACCAGCCTACATACTAATGAAGGAGCAAAAGGAACTAGCTAAAAAGAAAGTTTCAAGTTATTTTTAAAGTAGATGACATTCAACTTTTAACTAATCAGAACAACTCTTTTTTGTGTGTGTGGTTTATTTGTTTATTGCTAGTTTATATACTCATTCTTTTTAATATGATAGCCTCTAACCATATGTAGTTTTTGACTTAAGAAACAAAATTTTTAACTTTATTTAACTTCAGTTAATTTAAATTTTGAATATTGACACTTGATACTGTAACTGCTAAACCTTTTAGTATGTTTGGATCAATGTGAGAACCTACTTTTTCACCTGTAAATGTGATAGAATCTAAATACAGATTAAGTGTTCTTAAATAAAAATTTAGCATCTGAATTGAACTGTTCCTTAAGTGTAATATACATGGTAAAATTTGAAGACTTAGTACAATAAAAGATTTAAAATATTTCATTAATAAATTTATGTTGATTAAATATTAAAATGATATATTTGGGATGTAGTGGGTTAAATAAAATATTATTAAAATTAATTTCTTTTTTTGTGGAATGTACTACTAGAAAATTAAAAATTGAATGTGTGGCTTGCATTTTATTTCTGTTGGAAAGTACTTCATAAGACATTTTTTAAAGTTAAATTTTCTTCACTGTTGTTATTAAACTGAGGGTCATTAAAGGCCACAGTTTCCTCACAAATGACTATGTTTTATCACAAAACTGTAGTCTCATTGGTTTATCTTACTCTATGAACTCCATAGTTATTTTCATCATTTTCTCCAACTTTTTTAAGTTGCAAATTGTTATATAACTAATCATCAAAACCAGGTTATATAATACTAGGGTTATGCCAGAAATTAGTGGAAATAAGCAATCACAAAAATCAAGAAGGGTATATAAAATATTTATTACTTTCACCATTTATGAAGAAGCTTTGCTGAGTTATATATGAATCATGGAAATTCTTTTTAAAATTACCTTCATAAGGCAACTTCTTTTGGGTAACTTCCATTATTATAAGATGACCAGCAGGAAAAATATCTAAAAAGTAAAATAAAAATATTCTGATCAATGGTTCAAAGGACTTTAGAGAGGACGGGGACCACGTGTCATTGTTATTGTTACATTTTAGTTAAACACAGATTGCTTTAAGTCTACTGACATCTTGTTAATGATATTAACAACACCGATGCTGACAGTCTTAATGAGATTGCCACACTTCCAGTCTCTGACGGTGTTTCTTTGGCACGTCGCGTCAGGCCATTCAGACAGTGAGTTGCACTTGGAGAAGGCTGGCAGAGAGCTGGGACCTGAGGCTGCTGAACTGGTGACATGGTCACCAGGGTTCAGAAACAACTCAAGTCTGAGAGCCACGAAATTCTTGGGTGTTCTGAAACAGAACAATGCCTGAGGTATCAACTGTTACATATGCAGAACCAAACACACAGCTGGCACCACACATGAACTATGCCCACGGCCTCTGTGCAGAACACACTTCTGCCCTTCTCCCCCCGCACCCGCCCGACATGGTGGGGCAAAGTCTCCGTGCCAGAGGCAAGTCGAAGAGTAGAAAGAACAGGAACTTTGAAATTAGACAGAGTCAACTCTACTTATTGATAGGATAAAAGAGTGTAAGTTATTTAACGTTTTCAATTTTAGTTGACCCATCTTCAAAACAGGCAAATAAAATTGACTTTGTGAAATTATTACAAAACTAAATGAAATCATATATGTTTATATTGATGTACAAATACACCCATATCTATATGTATATCCTAATATTTTACTAGAACCTAGAAGAACCTCAAAATCTGACACTCTTAGTGTAGCTGTCATTCATAGTTAGGAAGCTAAAATTAAAATAATCTAAGTATTAAAAATGCCAAAAATATTGTAGAATGCCACAAACATACATGCATGCACTGCATCTATTGCTAGATTGAGCCTTCAGTTGGCTGAGATACATAGGGAAAATCTATTAGCTAATTTGTACTACATTTAACTTTACAATGACAAATTGTTCGCAAAGCCTTTTCTTCTACAGTTACTACTGCTGTGGATCAAAGCATTGCCTTAGCCTTGATCACTGGTATAAATCATAGTATTTGTGAAATTCAGACAGACATGTACAATGCCAGCATTTTTAATATATTAATGACAAAAAGAGGATTGCATTTCTTAAGTAACTAATTGCTTTTTAGAAATATGCAATGAACTCAAGCATAAGTGAGCTTGCTGATTGTCCATCTCCAGTACAGACTGCCCATCTGATTAGTAACATAATATTGGAAGACAGTGCCAGTTAGTCTGGGTATTAGTTTTGAGCCACCCCTGGAGTAGTGCCTGTGGGCCACTTAGAAGGGAGAATGAAGTCTTAGGGCAAGCACCATTTTTTCCCCCAAACCATTACCATTTATTTAGCAAGAGATAAATATTTATCAAATGCTTAAATAACAATTATTCCTGTAACTTGGTCCTTTATCTGGGTGTGATTTTTAGTGACAATAATTTCCAATATTAAATTTTTTCTTTACTTAAAAAAAGTGCTATCCTTTCATTGGAAGTAGCTGTTCCTAATCACTTATTTTCAAGTCTTAACTGAAACAACTGATGTGAATGTCTCCCTTACCTTCAGGGCTTTGAGTCCCAATGCTTTAGAATCCTGGGAATGTGAAGTGCTCTGTCTGGTGTGTGAACACTCCCAACTCCCCTTCTTTGGGGAGTTTGCACATGGACAGGCAAACAAGTAATTAACCAACACCAGCAGCATCTTGTCTTTTTATGTTATAAGAAAGTTTTCTATACTGTAGACATTTTCTCCTTGAGTAACCTTTTGTTTCTGTCTGCAAACCTTGAAATGCAATTTGGTTTAATTGTTCTTTGACTCGTTAGCGCGCTGCTGGCCATGCAGAAGGTTTATCCACGTGTCACAATGAACGAAGGTTTCAGAACGCTCCATAAATCTGTTAAACATCTGCTGTACACCCTGAAGTCCCCAGCTCAAGGTATTATACTTCCATCTTACTATTTTCAATTCTGTGTCGCAAAGCCTGTTAGAAATATAAAAGATTGCATTTATGGATGATATTATTCTTAGGTGGGGGCAAATGCTAAGACTAAATCTAGACATCTGGCTAATAAAAGTGTGGAAAAAGGAAGAAATCTCTGGAAAAGACTGAGTTTCTAGGGATTTTTTTTAGGTAAAAATGGTCTCTCAGTTTGTAAAATGATGTTTATAGTTGGTATGGTAAACAAATATCAAAAGGAAACCTCAACAAATAGATTTCTACCAGTACTTTTTGGAACAAAGCCTACATTGGACTGCAGAATTTTTGCCTTCATTTCCAAATGTTGGCTTTTTAATGAAGGGATTCCTTTATTGATAAAAATATACCATTCAACCACCCATTTTGAAAATGCATAGTGGACATTGGAGTGTGACTAGAGTGTTATAAATCTCCTGCCAACCCCCTTGAGAAGGCTATAGCATGTTGCTAGTGAGTCAGAAAATATCACCTTTGCATATATAGAATAGCATCATATACCACACACATGAAAATACACAACAAATAAACACACAGAGAGAAATTTTGGGCTGTAAGGAGTAAGTGCCTATTTCCCAAGTAAAATGTTCAGTTAGCATTTAGGTCTTCTGAATGAGTTTAGAATTCAGTTTTTTCAATTGAGTTTTGTCAGCTTTTAAATATGTGGACTTTTTCTTTGGATTACAAATAAGTATCCTATGAGCATCAGGTCACAAGCTGATTGTTCGTTGGAAGGTCTTGAACCATGAGTTTTCATGTGAAAAGCAGGTTTGCAAGGGCTTTGAAGAATTCTCACTGGGGGGTCTAACATACTCTTGGATACCGATTTCTGTTCATCTAGAGCATTTTGTATATCTACAATTGCAGACTCAATGACCGGCTTTCTAGATAGTTGTTAAATTCAAGGTCTTGAAGAACATTGGGAAACAAAAGACTTACCCTTTAAAAAAAAAAAGTCCAGGCCAGAAAACCAGACCGTACACTAACAAACACCAATTAATTTTCTTTTTATATTTGCATTTTAAGGACTTGAGAACTTCAAGTTTCTCCTTACCATTCTTTTCCTTTTCATCTTCAGACTCACACCTTGTAATTACATAAAGTAAAAAGATAAAGTTAAAAAGTGTTTCACAAATGACAAAAGCTCATCCAGTGCTTTAGAAGCCAGAGAAGTAAGCTACACTTATTAACTGAGGCAGCAAACCATTTTTTTGGTGAATCAGTTTTTTAGTATTTGACAATAGTCATGTTTCATGTCTATGCATGTGCTAATTTTTTTCATGTATTAAAACATGTCATTAGATGGTCAAAAGGACAAGGAAATACACATCTAGGAGATGTGTTTTTATTTGAAAATTTGATATGCTCAATTCAATTTGTGTTTTAATTTCCTACTGTGACTCCATCAGTCCGAGGGTACCAGTGCAGTGGCATCAGTGTCGATTCCTAAAAGTCTGTAAGCCCAGCTTCCTCCCCGCTTGAGTAGAAAACTTTTGGACTTTGAAAAATCCTTTTTAGGTCATTGTGGAACTCCTTCTGGAAACTAGAACTTGTCATTGAAGGTTGGCTGACCCAGTGACGGTAGTCCAACAGCTCAGGGGTCTCTCGCCCCAACGACAGCCTCCTGCCACATTGCCAGGCCACTGCCTGCTTAATATTCACAGCCTTGAACAGCATTTGTGAAGTGAACACATTTTCTTCCTTGGCTTTACCGTCAGTTAGGCTGGAGTGGGGTGGTATCTCTTAGCAGAGTGGCTTGGGTCCTCTCTAATGTACGACAGGGTTGATGGAGCTTTGAAAGTCTCATGCCACTCATTCAAAGAAGGACAATAAAAAAGTTGTATCTTTGTGTGTCCATGGTAAGTGCTTTGTTATCCTAAGTTGCTTTTACCATCAAAACAACCCCATGAAATATAGTTATTAACTCATTTTACAAACAAAGAAACTGAGGCAAAGAGAGGCAGGGCACTTTGCCTATGTCATACATCCAGCAAGTAGGATTAAATCCTGGATCCGTCTATGTCCAAAGCCAGATCCCTTGAGCTCTTTGCTAGATGCCTCACTCGTACTTACTCACTGGGACGTGTACACACGTGATTCCACGGTCTCTCACGCCAAGTACCTGCCACCACCAAACCAGTCACTGATGAGATCTGATTTATGGTTCCAGATTCCTTCCACGTGACAAACTTCCCCACAGCCAGCACCTCATTCCTCCCCACACTCTGCTTTCTACAGCTTCCCCCACGCTATGTCTCTCTCTGATTCACCCTGGACTATGAACACACTTTAAGGCTCTTCAGGAGCCTGCTCAGCAACCATGAAAATTTGGAGATGCTAAAAAACACTTTGGAAGAAGGTTGTCTTTTAATTTCCTGTCTTAAGGAATTTAATTCTCAGCTCTGCCTCAACAAATTTCCCTGCTTCACAGTTTAGTATTTATCACTTCCACTGAAAAACTCTGAATTTAGAATAAATGAATAAAAATAAATAAAGACACTGAATTTTGAGAGCAAAGGTTACCATTGTGATTCAGTGAAGTTAACTCTTTTGCAAAGTCATATATTATATGAAATTATATCTTTAAATAGAAAGCCATTCTTACTGGTGAAAGAGGTTATCTGTGCGCTAGATTTTTTCCTATGTCTATGGGCACTGTTTTTAAAGATGCCTAATTCTATAAATAAAAGAGTAAATTCTCACTTTTTAAAAGTGTATAACATTTCCCCTGATATTAAAGCTTATTTAGTGCGGTATTTTTCTCCAAGATACTTTATACTCCAGAAGAGAAAGTGACCAGAAGGAAAAGTGCCTACTAACCGCCAAGGTCAAGTTTATCATTGATATGTACAAAGTTAATTTCTATTAGTTACTCATTTTAGTAGCTCAGTGAGGGAGAGAAACTCCATGCAATATATTATACAAATGACACTGAACTTTTCCTGTATTACCTTGGAGTTCAAAGTGCAAAACACTTGGTCTTAGAAACATGGTTTTATATACTTTTATATTGCGAAAGCATAAATCTAAACAGAGTCCTACCCTTGATTATTCTGTTTATGGATGCCAATAAATAACCAGTGTTATCATTATTATTATTATTAGGTTTATTTATTGTGTGTATTTTCATTCGTGGTCCTTTAATTCACTGATGAATTGCTATCAGAGCAGTAATATTTAGCTGCACCTTGAGCTGAACATGAGAAAACTCTGCTTTGCTGAACAGGAAAACTGAAAGGGCCACTCTGACACTTACTAGAGATGGTGCAAGCAGTACTCACACATGACTGATACAAAGATAAGTAAGAAGGTCTTCAATTCTGTGGTAGTCTTTTACACACATGCCAATGTAAATGGGTTATGTGACCAGCACCGGCAAAGTATGGATGATTCCCCAGTTTTGCACTAGGAACTTTTTGGAAGGCATTAGGACACACTAACTAGAGAGGACGGGAGAACTATTAATGCTGGCAATAAAATTTCCTATTGAAAATGATTAGGCCAATGTTAAAAATGACAGCACTGAAATGTACCGTGTTGTTTATAAGGAGTGAGTAGTGTCAGAAGAACAGACAAATAAGTGATACCGTTTTCCTAAAGGGGCTGAATGAAAGCATTGGATTTATAATGTTTTTATTTACTCAGTGACCATTTCAAATATTTTCATTTTCAATTTTTCATGTGAATGTTATTGCACACTTACTCTTTACTGATACAACGTTATGTGGCAAGCTGAATCAGCAACCTACTTGACTTCTAAGGGCAATTCTTAATGTTAAATTAGATCTTCACATAAGGTTTCCCTTAGACCGAACTTAGTGATTACCTTCCACACTCCAAAACTTCATATTATTTGAAACCACTCAAAACAGTCCTATTAAAATGAGCCAATTTGCATTCACAGCTGCATTCAGTTGAAATTAGTGGCTGCTCTTTGAAAGATGAAAAATATAGACCAGTGCTGGCAGATGCTCCTATGTTCTGGACAACTGAAGGCAAAGAAAGTCCGGTGATCCATGATGGAATTGGCTTTATTTGATTAACAAGCCACATGGTAGTCAATCTGCATTATCATACTTAAGAATCACTTATGTATAAATACTTAAGAATCACCTATGTCTTAGGATAAAATATTGTAACAGTTTCATGCACAAAGAAAGAGTTTGTTAGAAATGCATGTGCTTGACCACTGGGATTATTTGGATTAGTAACCATCTATTTTCTATAAATATCCCAAATGTTTTCAACAAAAAGAGCATAGACATCACTTTCAAAGTCCTTTGGAGAAAAATTCTGCAGATTTTCTGCACCTTTCTCCTTTAATTTTACCTGGAATGATTTTCGCTAAGAAAAATAGCTACTTTAAGCCAACATGTTAAATATTTACCTGGATAAATGTTGTTACCTTAGGCGGCTCTGGTAATACAACATACTCGTGGAGCGAAGAAGATGGGCAGTCACTTTCTCCAAGCAGCCTGGCGGCACAGTAAGTCTTTCTTTGTTGTTTTGTTGGTTTGTTCTAAATTGGAAGGTAACTTGGCTGCAGCAATCAAAGCAATTCATAGACATAAATTCATTTATATGTGTAAGACTACGGAAAAGAAAAGTCAATTATTGACTGACCAAAGAAAAGGGTATAGATGGTGTAGTAAAGTTGAAACTTTTAAGGATCTCTTTTTCAATTCTTAGATTGCATAATTAGATCCAATTTGTCCTATCTGGATTGGTTGGTTACCTTATGTCTATGAGGAAAATCTAGCTGGAGTTCCAATTTCCAACTCTTTTAAGGTTTTTCATCATGAAAAAGGTATAAGCCTTCAATTTTTCACATTGCTATTTATTTTAGTTTTTAAAAATCAAAGTATTTCTTATGGCCATTCAAGGTAACGCAAAAATTTGTTTGCTTCGGTAGTATTTGGGTAGCAAACTGTGTATAGGTAATTTAATGTTGGAGTATTATTGGGGCATATAAATATGTCATCCCAGAAATAGGTAGTGGATATGACAGCAGCAACCTTGGCTTCTAAGGACCATTAATACAAGTAGTTCCCTGTAATAACTGTAGCAGTTATTGTAGGCAATATAAGCAGTTGCCTCTAGAAGCTGATTGAAGTAAATTCCTATATCAAGGCAAATGTAGAGACTAGATGGCCTGTTATGTAAAAATTGTTTAGGCCTGATAAATTATACTACTGAAATTTTTCACTTTAGTCCCAAAGGATACATTTCTATGCTAATGGAAATTTGTATAAATAATAACAAATAGTAGGATTTATTTTTAACCATGAATTTCTTTTTCTAAAATCAAATTTATGCAGTTGTTTATAATCTTTCTATTACTTAGCAAGAAGTTCTCCCACTCTGGGTAATTCTAGGCAAAATCCTTCTGTAAACAACTACCTCCCATTTCTATTCCACCTCTTTTTTCCTCAAAGGCAGCTGGATCACATGCTTCTCACAGAACAATTGGGCAGCCTTGGGAAATTTCCCCCTAGCCAGGATGCCATGTTCCAAATAGTCTTTCATAGCTATCGAAAATAAATAAATAAATAAATAAACAGCCTTGAGTTGCGATAACTGGTGATTATTGCTGAAACCAGGTATCTCCATCAGAGCCTTGAGGCATCCACAGCATCGATAATGCTGACACCTCAGGCCTGCAAATTTCACAGCAAACACAGTTAGCTGCTGACAGCGAGCTGACAGTTTATTAGGAAGAATTCAATACTTTAAGATAGTTCTTGTTGAGAATGATACAATGAAGGGATTTCTTATCTTTGGACTTCCTTTCTATTCCCTCTTTAAAATAATTGCAGAGTGGCATACTTGACCTAAAATTAAAAAATTGCAGTCCAGAACTTTCTAAAGAAAGCTGCTCAAAATATTTTTTTTCTTAGCCCTTCTCCTTCCTCATTATTTTTGTTCTAAGGTTTTAGTTTGTATCGTTTTGCATACATGTGGGTATGGACGCTCATGCGTGCACACATCCACAAGCTCATCTTCTTAATGCAAGCATTTGTGGGGAGTAGACAGGATCACATATACAGGATACATAAATTCAATGGTTTGAAGGAGTGGTTAGATGTTTATACCAAGACAGTGGCACATGGATATGGAATCTTAATTTGGGGGGTATAGTAAATCCAATCTCAAAAGTACTGTCAATCAAATATTATGAAACTAAGAAAATGGCTTAGATGATATTTCAAGGCCACTTCTAGCACAACATTCTTTCATTTTAAGCTTGAAATGTTACTGTGAGAACCTCTTGTGCCATTCCATTTAGAACACAGGAGGCAAACACAAGGCCCACGGGCCATCCTCCACCTTGTTTTATCAGGCCCAGCACCTTGTTTCTACCTGGCAGCAGCACTGAGCTCCTTGTCCCTAGTTAAGGAGTAGTTACATTTATACAGTCGTAAAATTACATTCGGCCCTTTGAAGGTCACTGTGAGGCAGACGTGACCCCTGGTGAAAATGAGTTTGACACCCCTGATGCAGAAAGTTAGGCTAATATTTTGTTATTGAGCACTGCATCAGAATGGAAATGGCTCCGCGCTATAATAACTGGCAGGAAGGAAGACAAACACAAAAGAAAGAAAAGCAATACTGGGGAGAGAGTCTCTGGTCAAAAAATGCACAAGCAAAAGCAAGGGGACTTGGGAATGATTGCTATTTTTACTATGAAGGGTAGGCACTGTATTTAATAAGGGTCAGCCATTGCACCAATTAGCTGTGCTCTGACTGCCAAGTTAGAGACTTTTCTGGACATAGATCTCTCTCTGAAGTTCCCGAAGGATCCAGTGTTGTTAACCCCCGTCTAAACACCCTGAGACTTTTTTCATGTTAATGCAAACATTTTCCTTCACATCTACTAGTTATGCCAGGATAAATCTCTTCCCCACTATTTGAAAATCAGAGTTAAACCCATCTGAGAAAACTAGTTAATTTGTGTATTGTACAGTTTGATTCAAATTAGATGGTCTCCAAGTCAGTCATTGACATTTATCTTCTATCTACCAAAATAAATTTCCACAGTAGACATTAAGGGAAGAAGTTACAAAATAAATAGAGAAACAGCCTCATAGTGAAGTGAAGGGCATGCATAATACACACATTTATTCACTTACATACATCTGCCTCAAAAATCTTAGGCTATGTCCTCATGGCAGTCCGAAAGAAACCATGAAGTGGTTAATTTGGTAACACAAAATATGTTGATTGTTCAGAATTAAAAAAAAAAAACAACAACTTATACTGTTTAAATGGATGCCACTGTTTCTCTTTTATCACAATGAAATGAATTTAAATGTATTTAGAGAATGTTATAGGTATAAAGAATCTAGCAGGTCATCCAGCCCCTTGTTAGACCAGAGAAGAACATGCAACCCAGTGTGGGGTTGCCAGGCTTAGAGGGAAAAGAAAAAACCATGGAAGACTCACAGGACATACATCAAAAAGTTATTTATTGTTGATGTGAAATTCCAATTTAACTCAGAGTTGTGTATTTTATCAAGCACCCTTAGCCCAGTGATTTTTTTCCCCATACATTGGCCTAAAAATTATCTTAATACTAGTTATGATTGGGTATTAAAATAAATAAATATACTGATAACAGACATGGGAAAGGCAAGTGCTCGGAGAACCCAGGGTCATGCTACTGCTATGCACTTCGGCTGGGTGAGGGGAGGCGTCCCGCTTCCCAGGGTTTCGATGCTCAAGTCAACCTTCGTCTAACAACCAGGGACTCGCATGATCTCAACAAAATGGCTTTACTTTATTTTTATGTGACTTAATTTACATATTCTTTTCTAACTCTATAGGCTCCTAATACTGGAAAATTTCGAAGATGCCCTCTTAAATATATCGGCTGATAGTCCTTATATTCCTTACTTGGCATGTGTGAGAAATGTCACTGACCACTTGGCCAGGGGGTCACAAGGTAATACTTTCCTTAATATTCTTCTAATTCTCTTCTAAAGTAGTAGGACTTTTAAGACATTTGCTTAAAAGAAAATTTTAAAATCTTAGTTTCCATCTTGACTGGGTAGCTCAGTGGATTGAGTGCAGGCTGAGAACCAAAAAGTCACCTGTTCAATTCCTAGTCAGGGCACATGCCTGGGTTGCAGGCCAGGTCTTCTGGTGGGACCCACGTGGGAGGCAACCACACATTGATGTTTCTCTCCCTCTCTTTCTCCCTCCCTTCCCCTCTCTCTAAAAAAAATAATAAATACAATCTTTTAGAAAATTAAAATAAAATAAAATCTTAGTTTCCATATGAATCAGTTTCAGTTTGGTAATTTGATATATCAAAGGAATATATAATCATATTATTATAATATTACTTCTCTTGCTATTGCTAGTACAACCTGGCCCCCTGGACAAACTTTCCAAAGGTCCGGAGTCATGAGGGGTTCATCCAATCCTTCATACATTTTCTGTGCCCTTAGTAATTTTAGTTGTCAAAAAATAATGAAGAATGAGAATATAGACTTCCAAAAGCAGATGTAAATTTCATACACAAAAGGATCTTTGTGGCAGACTATTTGTACCTCCTACTGTTACACACTTTATTTTCAGTTTTCTTCCTACATGGGCAACCATAAAAAATTGCATCTAATCAAATGTTTCTTTTCCTTTAAAGAGAAAATATCTATGTTCTCACATTTCATAGGAGATAAGTATTCACTTTTTCTACACCGAAACTGTTTTTTCAAACTTAATGGCTAGCAGATAGCACAACAAACAATTAACATGGTCTCCGTTGAGCAAGCATGAATTAATTAAGGTTGTGAGGGTATATTTGTTTGATGGTGATTATGCAACCTATTCTCCCCCACACACTTAAACTTAATAGTAGATCCAAAAGTCGTAAATAAAAACATATTCAATTCACCAAGAGCCAAAATTGTTTAGCACCTTTGCTAGAAATATTTTTGTCTCAAAGTAGAATATCTGAATGTTTTTAAAATAATAAACTCTGTAGTCTCCATGGTTCAAGAAAAAGTTAAATTTTCACTTGTTTTATGTTTAGACTGAACTAAGTCATTATTGTAGAAAAAAGTAATAAATTAGGATAAAGGTATCTTTCAAATTGGTTTCCTAAATGACCTTGTGATTCACATAAGGTAACTTTTCTTCCCTTTTTTACAGAAAATTTAAGACTCTTGCAGTCTGCAATTCAATTTAAAAAATATATTCTTCAAAATGGTTCCTATGAGGATTACTTTCCTCCGCTTCCTGAAGTCCTGAAGTCAAAAGTAAGCCCTGGAAGAAAAACATAAATGTCAACACTTCGGCAAGATGGATTTTAGTTTAAGTTTTAAATCTCTGTCTTCATAAATATTGGTCTCATTTGGATGCTAGATTCATGCTGGGAATTGGTGACAGAAGTGTGCAGGTGTTAAGATATTTTGTTTTTAATTGGTGGATACATCTGCATGAAATGACCCATAAGAGCCGAGTTACAGTGTGCATATACATAAAAGAATGACTAAAAATATAGTCATCTCATGAAGCTTCATGACTTGAAAAAGGATTCATAATATGATTTTTAATTTGAGTTGTCTTCAGTTTTTTAAACTATAAAATTTAACTTCAAAAGCTGATGTATTAGACTTTACAGTGTGCTGAAAAAAATCTCAGAAGTTGACTCACTTTATTTTTATTATTGTCACTATAAGAAGAAACTAATAATTTGTATTAAATTTTATGATATTGAAGAAAGGGGAGAAAGCAAGAAAAAAATGAAAACTCTGAAGTTTGGATAGGTTCATGTTTATTTGCATATTATTCTTTGTTTAGCTCATGCATATAGTATGCAGGTTATCATGAAATTCACTTCATTTCTTAAATAAACCTATTAAATTTTGAAAGCAGTTTTCCTGGTAAGAACAGCAGTTTAATCTGATTTATGTAGCCAGGGATAAAGTAAAATTAGACCTTGTTTATTCAGGGCATGCAAGATGACTTGCTGTGGAATCAACATTAAGCAGGCATCCAAATCACATGTCCATGAATATTACAAATATATGTGCTAGTTAGATTACCTACATGGTAGTCCTAAGTCTTCTACACAAATCAACATTTTTAATGTACTCCATTTAGCACTACCTTTATTTGTGCAAATGAGAAGGAAGTTATGCATTTATCTGAAAAGTATCTACTCTTCCTTCAAGGACAGGATTGTTATCCCAGTAATATTAGAGTATTGCCCTTCTTCCTGTTTCTTGGCCAGGATAATGACTTTGTGTGCACATAACATTTGTCCATTCTTTCATTCAGTCTATCATCTGTACTCCCATAATATTAATCTATTTCTTCAAAATTCTTATCATCAGTTGGAGAACTTGGAAAGGCAGACCAATAATTGTAACACGGTGAGATAA
Source organism: Anoura caudifer (assembly GCA_004027475.1). Lineage (NCBI taxonomy): Eukaryota > Metazoa > Chordata > Mammalia > Chiroptera > Phyllostomidae > Anoura > Anoura caudifer. The sequence continues at coordinate 85,785 of PVKU01005826.1, forward strand.
GTGCTGTGGTATGTGGAAGGACAGGATTCTGATCAGGGAGGAGGGATATCAAAGTCAGATTGCAAGGGATGGAGCTGGAGGGGAAAAAATGTCATGGAGGAGGTAAGGCTTACTCTGAGTCTTGCAGGACTGTGTAGAATTAGGTTACAGTCCTGCATTCCAGGCATAGGAACCTACATTTGTGAGATGACAGTGGTGTGAGCCTGAAGGACAGATACAGGCTACCTGGCGTCATGTGTCCAGCCCAAGCAGAGGGTGCTTGTGGGAGAGGCAGGAAAGGGGGATGCACAGAATCTGGACCCAGATCCCAAAGTCCTCTTCGTGTGTAGTCAAGGAGTTTGAACCTGATCCTGAGAAAGTTGTGCATTTTAAGGTGAAAACTGCATTTTAGAAAGAGATCTCTCTGGGAGAATTGTGGAGGATAGGTTGGAGGAAAGCCAAATAGGTGATAGTGGAAGTAACCTAAGCAAAAATTGAGAGTGTGCATTACATCAGTGGTAGAGAATTAGAAGGGGAAGACACTTTCAAGGATGCTGTACGTGGTTGAGTTGACAGGAAATGCTGGCAGGCAGTGGGGTGTGAGGTGTGAGGAAGAGATTCTGATGACAGGGAGATTTCTGGCTTTTGGAACTTATTACTTAGCACTATAATTTTCTGTATATATAAGGTCTATTTTCCTTTCTGGGGTATAAACTATGATTAAATTATGCATCTGCATGTCTAAAGCACGTAGTGGGAGCTGAAGACTTAACTTCTGAATGCATGAACAAGTAAGAGTGTTAAAGTCGAGCCTTGGCCATGTAACTGTGTTACCTGGGCAACTACTCATTGTATTTTTCAACTTGCAAAGAAACTGAGCAGTGTACAATATATGCTAGGGAAATGGAAAGAAAACATTCTCAATCATTTACTCTAATGGAATGGGAATGGAGCTAAGAATAATATAAAACAGCATCTACATTTTTAATATACTGTTCCCCTAGAGGGTTATATTAAGAAAAAAATTCTAGAAGCCACCAAGATGGAAACAAACGACAATTTTGTCCCCTGGATAGAGAATGCATTGTCATTTATAAAAGCATGGCTGCAATTTGCCATTGACAATCCATTCATTCCAAGAGTACAGGCTCCATGAGGAATGTTGCTAAGTCTGTCCCTTTACTGTTATATCCTCAGCACCTGACACAGAGTGTGACACATGGAAAATATCCAGTACATACTATTGAAAGAATGAGGACAAACTATCCTAGAGTTTTACAATAAGAGATGCTTTTGTTCCCCTGTTTGCCCTCCCTGGTAATTAGGACTCTGATTGTGACAGTCAAGGGCAGCCATTCAGAAACTTTTTTCGTGGTATTTCTAAGAAGGTTTAGACCTTCCAAAATGTTAAATGTCTGTTATTCGTTGGTGACCTTTCCCTTGTTCCCACCCCTCTGTTCTAGCCATAACATTCTACTCTAGAACTTTTGTGTCCTCTCCGTACTTCATAGTCTATTTTATTCCTTTTTCTTTCCAGTCACTTTGGTTGAAGGGTAATATGATCAGGGAACTACAAATGAAGTAGATATTCCCCATGTTGGGCAGAAATATACATAACACAATATTTTTATTGTTAATACTTTTACATTTTTAAATAGTGCCCTTTTCCCCAAGGGGCCAGGAGTGTTTATAATTTTTGTGCTTAACAATATTGTAAGTTGTACACCATTATGTCACTTACAATTCTGATTCAGATGCATGTGGGAACCATAAGTACTGGGGAAAGCAGTTGCAGCTGGAGATGGAATTAGTTCTGGTCATTGTTCCAGTGAGGCCTGAGTCTTTACTCTGTGGACCAGTTGGTGATAAAAGACAGAGGGGCTCCACATGGGGCTCTGGCAAACTTTCAGGCTGGACTGTTCATATATGTTTAGAGAGAGAATTATAATTCTCTGAATTTATGTTGATTACTAATGACCCATGCCGCATGAAAATTCTAATACACATGTGAACAAATTTTAGAAGACAGTAGTACACAATGATAAATACTAAATGGGTGTCATGAAGCTCCTTGCTAGATGTCCCTCTCAGTGCATTCCACAATATTGACCCTGAATTAAATTGTTATTTCAGAGAACCAAATCTACCTCAATGGCACAGCAAGATTTACATTTCACTTCTATTACTTTTATCTTACCAAGCCAAGATTATGCTGTATGGACTTTTACTGGTTTCTTATCCAAGTATGCCAAACTTGCAATAAAAAATGTAGCTGGGTCTCTACTGAGGAGTAAAAGTCTTTCAAATTTACTGCATTCTTGAAGTCTCAATTAAAACAAATATATCGGGTTACCAGTATTTATCCTTTTATTTAAGAAATCACTAAAATAAAAGTCACTGGAGGATGTGACAAGAAGGCTTGGCTCTGTTCACTAGAAGTTTAATCATACCTACTATCTGGAAAAATTGAAGGAACAGAGTGGCAAATAGGTAGTTACAGCTGGTAAATTGTTGGATCTACCACATAATGGAAATTTCTCTCAGCACTAAGACTAGTAAGTAGAATTTTAATACATGTGAGGCCATTTTAGGTAACTCAAAGCTGGAAATCAATTAGAATATTAAATAGAGTTGAAAACAGGCCAATGGTATTTGCTATGTAAGGTGATTGGTGTTTAATTGCTACCACCTGCATGTAGTTACTATAAACCTCTCATCAAAGGCACAGCCTTGTGCCTTTCCCATTTGATAAATAGAAAGAAATGTTCCAAACATTCGGCTGTACCATAAAATAATTTATTTCCATCAAAAAGCAACTTCTGATTGGCAACTGAGCTGCAGCGAGTGATACATATACTTGCCCTTTTAGATGGTGCTCCAAATTATTTGACTTCTTAGAAGGAACAGCTCGCGAGGTAGCTTCCAAGCACAGTAGACCTGGCTTTTCCAGAGGCATGATTTTTTTCTTCAGAAGGTATGACTAGGGAATCCATCCTCAAAACACACCGAGCATGCTGGATCTCGGAGAATATAGGTGACAAGAAATTAGTTGATTTCCATTTTTCTCCTCTTCCTCATGTGTGGAATTTTAAGCCCTTTCAAAACACTGTTGTTCCACAGAACTGATAAATGCACCTAATTTTCCTCAATAGACAAGAGTGTAGAAGATGTTAGTCACCATGCAGGCACTTCTAAAAAACCAGGTGTGTCCCCATCCATATTTTAAATTTTAAATGCAGTCTTATTAAAATGCATCTGATTCCCAGGCTGCAGTTTAGAAAAGTTTTTTCCCTGTCAATTATTCTTTTTTAAATTGTGGTAAAATACACATAACATAAAATTTAGAGTCTTAACCATTTTAACTGTGAAGTTCAGTCTTGCCGAATGCCTCTGCATCAGTGTGCAACCAGTCTCCAAGACTCTTCATCTTGTAAGACCAAAATCTGTTCAACAACAGCTCCACACTCCTCTCTCCGCACTAGTCCCTGGAAACCCACACTTCTATTTTCAGTCACTATGAATTTCACTACTCTAGGTAACTTATGTAATAAGTAGGATCATCTGTAGTTATCTCTTTGTGACTGGCTTACCTCACTTGGCATAATGTCCCCAAGGCTCATCCATGTGGTAGCATGTGTCAGAATTTCTTTCCTTTTTAAGGCTGAATGATACTCTGTTTTGTGTGTCTACCACATTCTGTGCATCCATTCATCTGTCCATGGACACTTGGGTTGCGTCCCCCTGTCGGCTGTTGTGAGTAATGCTGCCATCAACAAACAGCTGTTTAAAATTCGGCTTTCAATCCTTTTAGCTATATACACAAAAGTAGATTGTACAATAATTCTATTTTCGGTTTTTTGAGGAACCACCATATTGTTTTCCATAGTGGCTGCATTATTTCACCTTCCCACCAACGGTGTACAAGTGTTCCCATTGCTCCATCTCCTTGCTAACACTTGCCATTTTCTATCCTAGTTTTTGTGTTCTTTGGGGGGATTTTTAAAAACAGTACCCATCTTAATGGGTGTGAGGAAGATGGACTTTTTTGAAGTTCCAAACCAAACTTGCTTTGCTATCTTCCTTTACCCATGACTAACATATAAACTAAAATATAAAATTAGCTTAAGTATTTGCGATTTAAATAGATAAAGTTAAATGATATCTTTTAAAACTTTGAATCTATAAGATATAAGTACAGTTGGGAAAGATATGTCTGATGGGTCTAATAAATTTTTAAAAATTAATGTATTTTTTAAAAGTTTATTAGGGCAGCATCGGTCAGTGGGATCATGTGGGTTTCAAACATACATTTCTATTATACATGATCTGTATGTTGCATTGCGTGTTTACCATCCAAAGTCAAACCATCTTCTATCACCAAATGTTTGGTCCCCTTTAACATTCTTAAGAGAACAATAACCTCACCTGACAGAAAAGAGTGCTTCATGCTAACGCTGTTGCCGAATGCCACCTTACTAAACACAGGAATGAATTTTTTGAAGTAAATCAGTTGTGCTTATTATCAGCTAGTAAGTGTTTAGAATAATGTAACCTCGATTTCCCACTCTTCCCCCTTTTGGAAAGGTGTCTCAACTTCGGCACTTGACAGAACTCCTTTGCGAACCTGAAACCTTCAGTTCGGTAGAGAAACTGTGCCCGCTCTCTAATATGAACTTCAGAAACCTGTGTGAAGAGAGTGCGCTTCATGTGCAACTTCTGGAAGCAGCAGAGCTCAGCACTGAAATAGCAACCAGCTTACTGTACAACAACATCATCTCTAAAAAACTGAAAGATTTGCTTACTGGGGATCCAATCAAAATTAATTTAAATGTGGATCGGTATGTTTTTCCTCTGTCTTCTTGCTCGGTGAAATCCCTTCTCAAATTACTGAAATGGCGAGCTCAATTTCCTCTTCTGTTCTGTTCCAGGTTTCTAGAACAGGCATTGCAAATGAATTACTTGGAAAATGTCACACGATTAATACCGGCCATAGAAGCCACACTGCATGTCAATCACAGTGCAGACACTTCTGAAAAACCAGGTGTGTTCCAACCGTATTTTAAATTCCATCTTATTAGAATGTGTGTGATTCTCATGCTTCAGTTTAAGAAAAGCTTTTTTGAAGTTCTCAACAAAGCCTGCTTCATATCTGCTCTTTCACCTCAGAAACCTGAAGCTTTCAAATATGGTTACTCATCTAAAGCAAAGATACAGAAAGCTAGCAGAGAACAAAACAGGAAAATTTGATTTCATAGCAAAAAGGTCTTCAAACATTTAGCTAGTTAGACCAGTTACCTTTTGTTTCTCTGATGTATTAAAGTGCATTCAATGGTTTGTTGAGAAAGGTAGGATGAAATTTATTTACTTCTGTGAGAATAATACAATTTAAAAAATGAAATGGATGCACTGCTCTCTACAGAAATCTAAATTCAGAACCTCCTATTAGTATTCTGAGCATGATGCATCATGAAATATGTTTCTTCTTTGCATAATACCTCAATACTGAACAGAAAGGCACTTAGAATTTTGGACAACAGACAGCCACCGAAGTGGAAGGTCACTGAGTCCAAAAATAAAGGCAGTGTGTTTGCATGAGGGATACTTTATAAAGAAATCAAATGGCATTTGCAGAATGGAAATCACCATCTGCCAAAATGAAGTCAAAATATTGTGCATTAAATGACCCAGATATGAAGTAATTATAATTATTGTCCTAAAAGAGTTTGGAGTTAAACACATTCTATTTGAAAAGTCCTTTTTTAAAAAAAATATTTTATTTATTTATTTTTAGAGAGGGGAAGGGAGGGAGAAAGTGAGGGAGAGCAACATCAATGTGTGGTTGGCCTCTCAGGTGTCCCCTACTGGGGACCTGTCCTGAAACCCAGGCATGTGCCCATGACTGGGAATCAAACTGGCCACCCTTTGGTTTGCAGGCTGGTACTCAATCCACTGAGCCACATTGGCCAGGGCTATTTGAAAACTCTTTATAAACTATAGCATGCTGGGCAAAGTTATGGGAAAATGCCCCGTGCCCTGCAGTACTGTGTTGTAGATTTAATACACCTTGCCCTAAGTTGACAATTTTATATGATCCAAGGTTAAAAATCACTTTGAGTGTGTGTGATGTTTTAAATCAAATGGAGAGATATATATTTAGTTCACTATGTGATCCGAGTCCCTGAGGAAACCATATTTCCTTTGAACGAATCTTGAGTTGCAGACATTTAAGGAATGTGGAGTAATCGGTTACGGTAGGTTAGTGATATTGTACTAGGAACAAGTCTAAATCAGATAGAAGTACATTCTAAGGATGCAAAGTTTGCCAAAACTGGGAGACATTTGTTCCAGAGACAAGAAATATATGTAAAACACATGTGTTAGCCTAGAAGATTTCTCTGTTTTAGTACAACTGAAAAAAATTGCATCACAATCAACGTGTGAGTTTTTTTCTTTCTTTCTTTCCCCCCTTGCAGGACAGTTAATTGAAATGTTTAAAAATGTGGAAGTGCTGAAGGAAGAACTGCGGAGAATGACAGGGCTGTCCAATAGGAGTATCGACGACATGCTGGCTATTCCTATACCTGACAACAGAGCTGAGGTGGGGTGGGATGTATCTGTACTTGCAGCCAGTATTTAAAAGTCTGAATAGCATTAAATATTTGTTGGGTATTTATCAGTAAAACACTGAGTAGTTGAATATAAATTGGGTGAATTTTCCATGCAAGTGATAAAATTAGAGGGCTGGATCTTAAATGAAGATGGAAGGAAAATCCTGAAGCAAGAAATGATCACTTTCTGTCCCTTCCATTCTAGTCTTTCTTCCCTTCCTCTTGCCTCCTTGTTCCTCTCCTTTTCTTTACCCCCAAATGGTTTTCTTCAACAAGTGGTGACATCAATTCCTTATGTTCACTGTCACAATCACCTTATCAGAGGTAAATTTGCATTATAAACATCTATTATGATGATATCAAAGCAAAGTTTCAGTAACCTAATTAAGGGACAAAACAGGAAGGCCATTTATAATTTGTGGAAATTAAAATAAAAATGAATACTCTTTTTTGTTTTTTACTTTTTAAGAGTCCCTAGACAAGACAATATATAATACATATATGGTCAAAGGAAGTTTGTGGAAGTTTGCAGGTGTGATATATATTATTAAGGATGTGAAAATGAAAGTATCATTTCTTCATAGGCTGATAATAGGGTTTTCCACTTGCAATCTCTTATCTTTCATCCCTTTTCTAAGTCCATTATCATCTGGAAGTGTCATAGAAGTTTTCCAAAAGAGCTGCCTCATCCATCCGAATTTTACATGTGACCGAGTGTGCCATTCCTAAGCACAGCCCAGCCATTCTCCAATATTAGATAATGTTTTTTAAATGCCTTTAAGGCTGCCTTTCGCAAATACTTACGTTTCCTTTTGTCATGTCAATTGGTTCCCCAATCCAAAAATGGAAACTGCTTTGACTTCACTTTTTTCCTCTGGTTCCAGCAAATGACAGTCCTTCACCTTTTCCCTTTGATCTCACCTTTTGCTCATTTGATCCTAAGATTTAATTTCTGCAACTCTGCTTTTAGCTTCTGAAGAGCAGCTTCATTTTAATAAACTAAAGCATGTAAAGGAAAAGAATACATTCTTACTGCTTTCAAAAGGAAGAGAGAAAAGTTTCTGTAATCCGGAATTTCATAAGGTTTTCTCTTCATTTCCACTTGGTGGCCATGGAGATGACATCTTGTTTCCCGTATTTGATCCTCACTTTTCATACCCCTATTACTGCCCAGGTTGATTCATGTTACTGTGGGATTCTGGGCATTTTTCTTTGCCTTTTACTTCTGAGCCCAAGAGTTTATTGAATGAGATTACAACTTTGAACGGCTATAAAAATAAAATGCAATTTAAATAAACTAAGGTTAAATTTTAAAGGTGGCATAAGTGTAAAACTAGTATTTTTCCCAAATTTACTCCAAACCAATTATTTTTCTTGGTGCCATCATGCACCCAGGTGTTCAAGCAAGAAGTAATTGTAAGATCCCTCTTTGCCTCTTTTCCCTTCTTATTCCTTAACCTTCCCAGTGAACTACGGGCTTGCTGTAGCTTTATTGGTAGTAATTAGTGCTTTAAATAAGTATTTGATCCAGGATGTCACATTTTTTTAATGGAGTCTAAGAGTATGAGAAAAACTTCTCAAAATGGACAGGTGGCTCTCAAAGGATTCACGGGTAAAATATTTTTCTTCCTCCGATTCGCAGATTATTTCTCGTGTGTTCTGGCTGCACTCGTGCGATGCTAACGTGACTCACCCCAAGCTGGAAAGCGCGATGGAGGAGTTCTGCAGCCGGCCGCTTCCAGAGCGGACCCGTCAGTCCTACCTCATTGGGCTCACTCTTCTGCACTACTTGGACATTTACAACTTCACGTACAAGGCAAGTTGCTGCCAACGGAACATTCTGATATTCATACTGTAGCATAAAATAGGTCATTACACATGTGTGCTGTCTGATACTATAAGGAATAAAATCCATTTATATAACTTGCTGAATTATAGCTTTATTTTAGAGTGACCTGGGACCTTAGAGATCGTATATGGCAAATTTGCACATTTATAGATGAATAAATGAATATTATTGACTCATGAACTCTTAGTCTGTGTATCCAAGAGCAGGAATTAAATTTGATGTGCATATAATATATAAATTTAATATATACTGTGCTAATGTGTGAAGTATAAGTGTTATGATAATTTTCATAGTGAATAAGCATTAATTTGTTAAGATAAAATTAAAGATTTGAACTGTTATTTTATTCAAGTAAACCAATAAGAGATTTTTGGTGTGTTTTCAATAAAAATTTGTGTTTCTTTCATCAATTTAGATAGAGGCTACCATTATTATCCAGTGGAATAAAACAAATGGTCATTATTAGGGCTCAGTAAAGTCAGCAATGACTTCATCTTGCAATAAGTAGAGCTTTATTAGTATTTATTTAATAAAAAACTGAAAGAAACAATATAAACATAAGAAAACTAAACACTCTGTTCTCCCAATTCTGAAGTAGGTCAAAAATACTTACATGTTTGAAAAACACTGAAAAATATGTCTCTCTTTTGGTGCAAAAAAACAAAAGCAACCAGCTGACTTACTTTGTTGAATCATAGCAAAAGGGATGAAAATGTTTTAAGACTACTTGTAAATCATCCGTTTCTGAGTCACTACTATATCACATCTATATTTCTGCTATGGCCTCTTATCTGGTTTCCCTGCCTCCACCCTCGCCCACATTTATTTGATAGATGTTTCTTCTCTTAGGCCAAAGCTCTCTATCGGAGGGAGGATACCAGTTTGAGCACCACTGTATACCCATCACCTTGTCCAGTGCTGGAAACAGAGCAGACATTCCATTAATTTTCATGTAATAAATAAATGAGTAAGAGGATAAGGCGACTTTAAAATTTTAAAATATTTTTAGTGTTTTTTTTTTTTTTTACTGCAGCAGAAATGGGATTAGGATTTACGGGTTTAGGATTAAATAAATCATGTGAGCTTTGGGACAGAGCTTTTCTGTTTTTAAGGAGCACATTATATGATTTTTTTGACCAATAGTATACACGAAGAATTATGTGATTGATATTTACCTTTCTGACTTTTAAAATCATTTTTTGGGCAAGTTTATTGAGGTATTCATATGCCATAAAATTCACTCAAGTGTCCAGTTTAATGATTTTTTAAACAAATGTGAAAAATTGTGCAACTATTACCACAACGTGATTTTAGAACATTTCCATCAGTCCAAGGAGAAGCCTATGTCCATTTGCAGTCACTTCCCGTTCTGGACTCAAGCGCAGCAACCTCTGCTCTTCTTTCTGTCTCTATAGATTTGCCCTTTTGAGACCTTTTACATAAATTGTATTATGTACTACATGGTCTTTGTGTCTGTTTTTTTTCACTTAGTGTAATGTTTTTGAGTTTCACACATGTTGCAACATGTGTAAATATCTCATTATTTGTTCATTGCTAAGTAGTATTCCAGTTCAGGGATATGTATTGCATGCATTCACGTGGACTGCTTTCACCTGTTGGCTCTGGTGAGCGAGGCTGCTGCAGACCTTCAGGGCTCTGTGTAGACGTATTGTTTTCATTTCTCTCAGCAAATCCCCAGGAAGAGAACTGCTGGGTTTTATGGTATATTTGTGTTTAACCATTTTAATAAACTTCCAAAATGTTTTCCAAAGTGGCCTTCTCTTTTTAATATTCTCACCAATGGTGCATGCAGGTTCTGGTTTCTACACATAAGTCATTTATTTTATTCTGTTTCTGTTAGGTGTTTTTCCCCAGGGAAGATCAAAAGCCAGTAGAAAAGATGATAGAACTCTTCGTGAAGCTCAAAGACATCCTCAATCAGCTGGCTTCCAGCACACACCCGCTGATCAGCAAAATGAGGTCCCTGAGACAAATGCACCTGCCCAGAAGTGTTCCCCTAACGCAGGTAGGGAAGTCACCCAGTGGCGTTCTTGTTGGAAAATTCCTTCTGTCATATCAACTTGTATTTAAGATTCGTTATAATACATTGTTACGAATAAGGTACACTTCAAAGAAAAAATCTACAAGAAAACTCTTCTACTCCGGCTTAAATTGAAGTCTTACAGTCTGCATTTCCATTTGAGATAAACATTTCAAAGGAATTGTGAAGTATGGGAACTATAAGAATCCTCTAAGTATTATCAGGTTTTGTTTGTAGACTGTTTTTAGGTACATCTGTGGCCCATATATGTTCCTAAGTGGTGGATTTCGGTTTCACAGGCAATGTACAGAAGCAATCGGATGAGCACAACCCCGGGATCATTTAGCACCATCTCCCAGGCCTTGTGTTCCCAAGGCATCACCACCGAATACTTGACTGCCTTGCTGCCCTCTTCCCAGAGGCAAAAAGGCAACCGCACCGAGGATTTTTTGACTTACAAATTAAGTAAAGAGCAAATTGGTGCAAAATATGGAATTCCCACAAATGCCAGTGAGTATACTTCAAAATCAGCATGGTAATATCACCTAACAACATTGTCTACTCTATCTCAGCTTTTTATAATAAGTGAAGTATTAATCGTCTCCAAGTATAAAAATAGAAAACATTTATACGGCCACATGTGAAGCATGTTATGCGTATTAACTCACCCACTCTTCACAACAACCCCATGAGGTACACAGGCCTGTCTCTTCATCTTCGTCAGGGGACAGGAGGCACAAGCAGACTGAGGAATCTGGCCACAGTCGTCCAACCTGGAAATAATCAGAGCTGTGATTCGGGCCCAGGCAACAAGTCTGCTGCGAAGTCTAGCCACTTACCCATAACGCTGAGAACTTGTCCATCATAATCACACCTTCCTTGCCAAGAGAGAACATAAAAACACACTTCAAATCTGTTCAGTCAATATTTTTTCTTAACATTCTAGAATTAGAAACCTGCATCAGCGTAGAGAAGTTCCACGAATGCAGCAGGACTGTGAACATTTAGTGGCACGTCAAAGTCATTTACTTCATCTACAAGCTTTGAGATGTGAAACACGATCTGCTGAGCTCTTCCGAGTAATATGTAGACGTTTAGTGTAGCAATGGGATTGACTCGTCTCTTTATCTTCTTATCCATTCATTCAGCAAACACTTATTAAACAGCTCATGTATCTGGTATATATATATGTGTGTGTGTATATGTGTGTGTGTGTATTCTAAATTAAGTGCTGGTGAGATGGATCTGTTGGAAGCAGTTTTGCAATTTGATTTTCAATCTTTCTAACTCCTCTTGACAAAATGCCATTACTTCTTATGAGCTTGTTTATTGTGTTAAACTTTTATACCTAAAAAAAATTGTTACTGTGCTTTCTCACTTAGATATCCAATGCCTCACATCTGTTAATAGTGCTAAGGCATTATTTTGGGGTATGATAACAATAATCTGTGTTAATTTACCATCCAGAAATAGATTTGAAATACATGCACTAAGATGTTTTATTATGCTTTGTTTCCAGCACCATTTTGCTTCTCCCTTTACAAAGACATCATTAACATGCCTGCTGGACCTGTGATTTGGGCTTTCTTGAAACCTATGTTGCTGGGAAAGATTTTGTATGCGCCATATACTCCGGTCACAAAGGCAATAATGGAAAAGGTTTGTCCATTATAAATCAATGTTTCTATCTTGCATATTAAAATGATTTTTAAAGTAGCCAACTTCCAATTTTACTCTAGCTGACTCAGATTTTTTTATTTCTTACCTACTATTACCTTTAGCTTTCTGAAACTTAATAATTCTCTACTCACAACCTGTTTATGTAAACAATGTAGATTGGGTGGTAGCTCTTTGAAGAGAAATGAACCATGTCAATACTTGACAATGAGGTTAGTGAAAGCAAGGCCTTGGATTTTTCAACTTATCTCCCAAAGCAGAATGTTTTTCGACAACTCTTATCTAACTTTCTAAGTATGTAAAAAGAATGAACACTAGACAAAATAATATTGAAACATTATATAACTAATTTAAACAAAAACAACCCCTAAATAATAGGGTTGTTGGCTTCATATACATGGTTTTACAATATATAGAATCTTATCTTATATAGAATACAGAGGTTGAGTCCTGGCTGGTGTGGCTCAGTGGACTGAGCACCAGCCTGTGCACCAAGAGGCCGCTGGTTCAGTTCCTGGTCAGGGCACATACCTGGGTTGCAGGACAGGTCCCCAGCTGGGGGCGTGCGAGGAGCAGCCAATTGGTGTTTCTCTTGCACATTGATGTTTCTCTCCCTCTCTTTCTCTGTCCTTTCCCCTCTCTCTAAAAATAATAGATAAAATCTTTTAAAATATACAGAGGTTGAGAAAGACAGCATTATTAGTAATAACTATTACTTATCTATCTGATTCAAGCATAATAGAATTTCCTTCTCACTTTTAAAATTGGCTTTAATGATTTAAATTATAAAGTTAATGATTTTAAAATGAGAGAATAAAAGTAAAAACAAATCTCTGCTTTACCATTACTTGTCTGCTAAACTGTAATTTATGTAAATATAGCATTAATTTTATGTCTATAAAAATGGACATGAGGGTATCACTGATTTCTAGAATGTTCTTTCCTTTTATTGAAATCCATTTTAATATCTTATTTGCTGTATTGACTACAGACTTCTGCACAATTTTGCATTAATGAAGTCATTACATGCTTATTTTCTAGTGCAGTCTTCTTTTTTCTTTCCTTTTTGCTTGGTTCTCATCTCCTCTTTTTGTCCCCTTATTCTGCTCTTCTTTCCATGAAAACTAATGAATGTTAGTATTCAAGGATGTACGTTTTTATAATTTATGACATTTCTCTCATCCTTTATAAATTATTAAACTGCATATATACATTCATATGCAGAGTTCTCTGGTCATTGTTTGAATTATTAAAATTAGGCTGCATTATAATACTTTTAAACATATTGCTTTATTCATACAACAATACCTTGTGGGAATTTCTTCCAACTCAATAGGTATAGTCTAAGTCATTCTTTCTTGAGGATTGACTTTTGAAAAATACTTTTGAAAATTTTCACATCATAGAAATTACTCAGCCAGTCCTCACTTGTTGGGTGTTCATTTTATATCAAGGGTTTATTTTTGATTGCTGCTAAAGTAAATGATGTGGCAACAAATACTCTTGGGCATTTGACTTTACACAAGGGTATTTTTATTTCAGTGAGATGAATGTTCATGATTGAAAGATTAAAAGCCATTGTACTTTATTTTAATGACTAATGTCAGATTGCTTTCCAAAAAAGGCTGCACCATCTATTTCCACCAGCAACATAAGAGTGTATCCTCTCCTTACAGCCTTCCACTTTGCTGTTTTCTTTGGCAGTAAATTTAAGGGTATCATTTGTAAAACGAACAACTTGTGAGAACTGCAGAAAACATGTTTTTATTTTGGCTATAATTTCACTTGGGACATGAAGCAAACCCTAAATTTTCCAGAAATTTTACAAGTGATCTTGATCCTATAAAAGCTGCTATTTAAAAGTCTTGACCATCTGGGAAATTTCTGGCAATACGTTTTACCTTTTAGAAGTGTTTCTTTAAGTTATGTAACAAAACAACCTTGAGACACTTTTTTGAAATATAGGAAAAATACTGATAAACAAGATCTGTTTTTAGTTAATTAATTAATTAATTTTTTTAATTTTTATTTTGTCTTTAAGTCTAATGTAACTCTGAGGCAGCTGGCAGAATTAAGAGAAAAATCTCAAGAGTGGATGAATCAGTCACCACTTTTCATGAATTCTTTCCACCTGTTAAACCAGACGATTCCGATGCTCCAGGTAAGGGATGATTCTGTCACTCACTTTCGTAGGACTTACAATTCTTTGCGATTTTAATCGCCTTCATTACAGGAATAGTAAGATAGGGACTCAGAATCTATATTCAGCAGATTAAAATTCCTCTCCTCCAGAGAGCGGGTCAGGGGCAGGATAACAGATCTGTCACTCACGTTCATAATCATCCCCCTTCTCATGTCACAGCCTTTCTGTAATTCAGAGATAAGCCATTGTACAAGTTGATCTTGAGACATGGCTAGTGGTGGAAATCTGTTTTCCAAGAATAAAATGTTACAAAAATGAGTTAAAATATGCTTATTTATTTGTTTCTGTACTTTAAATCATGCTTTGCTATTTTAACAGAAGCAGGTGTCCTACAATACTAGTACACTGGAAAAGACTGTTACATTTGGAGAGTTCTTTGGTTGAAACATATGACACTGTAGTTTTGGTTAAAGATTTGACCATGCAACTCAAATAGAGTGCACAGTGGTTGAAAAGTATAATTTGCTATTCCTGTGAGAGATGCGGGATGGTTGGGAGGTGATGCAGATAACGTGGAGAAATCACACAAAGAGCTACCGATAAGTATGGACCAAGCAGAGTTGGATCGGTTATCTGTTGGAGAAGAGAAAATTTGCAGGAATGGTGGCAATGCAAGAGCTCCAAAGGAGAATGGCTTGTCTATCAAGGAATTGACAGAGGCCCTTGGAAAATTGATCGAGCTCTAATATATATATATATATATATATATATATATTTAATGCCTTTTAAAATAATCATGCTCAAGAAGCAATCATAGAATAAAGGATTTGAATCATACAACTTTGTCAGGAAAATTACAGCCTAAACATTCTTTATGCAGTCCTTGTTTTTACTAACAATTAGTGTATAGTTATAATTACAACCTGATTTTTTATTATAAATGATACACATTTCTAGAACACATATTTAATATATTTGATTAATATACAGTAAACGTTTCATCAAACATCTTCCCCACAGTTACTATTAAATTTGGTTTTAATTATAAGGACATTCATTTTAAGTGTCCTCTTTCAGTGAATCTCAGATAACAAAGGCTACTTAGTACTTTATCAGCATATGTGGAAGATTGCTTTTCTATGAACAGATAGATAAAAAGCCCACACATAATATTTCATTAAAGAAAGTTTTGTTAGCTAAAGTGGCAAATTAACAAAGGACATGATCTATGCATAATAGGTCTGAAGTGGAGTGATTTGCTAAGAAGAAATTCTATCACCATATCCATTAAAGGATCATCATCTAACAAAAGTATCTTTATTCTGTTCTAGACCAAAATACATCATTATTCTTAATTATTAAGGAAAATCTTATTTCTGCAAATGTGTGTGGAATTTTAAGTTTCACGCTTTTAGCATAAGACCTGGCTTTTCCATTTGTGAACCATTAGGCCAATTCCTTAATATACTTGATCTGAAGCTTGTGAATCTCTAAAATGGGTACTGATAATCTCTTCAGAGACTTATAAGGATCCTATGTGTGGAAACATTTAAACGTGGTATTGTATATCATAGAGAGGAATGGTTGTAAAAGGAGAAATGGGGGAACGGAAATAAACTTCGATGGATCATCTCCGAAACACAGCAAACACAGTACTTTGCTTATGCTCTGATTCAGTCAGTCTTTCCATGAAACACCATTTAATTTGTGGTAAATAGTTAGGTTTTAAAGGACTCAGGTGTCATAGAATATAGCTGTGTGATGGCCATCAGTCTGCATGCTACCAACTACTCCTAGACCCTCAGCAGCTATGGATTTAGCAAATTAATCATATTATATATACGTATGCTTTATGAATTCATATTATTCTTATTCATTTATCTCCATGATGCCAAAACAGAAGACTGTTAAGGACAAAAGAAGTGGTACTAAACTGTCCTCTAAGGGGACAGTTGACTTAAGCTGGACTCACAGAAAAACTGGGCCATGAGTTTACACATAAGACATACATAAACATTTCTTTAATCGGGTTGAAATCTCTTCCTTCAACTTTCCCCTTGGGCCTTATTATATGTCCTTAGGGGAATTTATACACTTTGTTTTTTTTTGATTTTATTGAATTCATTGGGGTGACACTGGTTAAAAATTATTGAAGTTACAGGTGTACAATTCTATACCACATGGTCTGTATGCTATATCGTGTGCTCACCACCGCCAGTCAAGTCTCCTTCCATGGGAATTTACACACTTTTGTTAGCACTAGCCCTGTCCTCTGTTATCTGGGCGTAATGATAGTACTTGCTGCAGGGTGTTATTGAAAACTGAGAAAGCCACGGTGAACTCTATTAGACAGTGCCCAGCACATAATAAGTTCTTGATAAGCATTCCCTAATAGTACTTCTACAGTGATAGAAGTTATACGTCCCAGTTTTGAGAGATAGCTATAAAGGCTTTTATATTTTAAAGCATTTATGTTTTACTTTAAAATTTTAAGTCTTTCCATGGAGTAATTTAAAGTTTTATTATTAGCTTATTTTTCCATGTTCAGGTAGTTGCAGCTATTAGCATATAAAACAACATTATAATAATTTACATTTCACTGTTCTGATGAGTCGTTCATCTCCACTTTACAGAAAAATAACCAGAAGCGGGAAAGGCTGAATGCTTGCTGAAAGCTCCACAGCTAGAAAGTATTAGAACTAGTGTACCAAGGAGTTGTGATGTCACAGTCCATGTAGACAACCCAGTTTTTTTTAAAAATTGTTTTTGTTTGCATCAGTTCAACAAAATTCAGCTATTAACTATCAACATTTTGTATATAATATGTTAAAAACAAATGCTATAATATCTATGGGAAAAGAATTGCTAAATTGAATTTGATCTCCTAATGCAGATAATTATGGTCCTATCTGGCCATGTTCGCATGCTGACTGATTTGTGTCTATAGACAAGCAAAAGCCTAGCACAGTCCAGGACATTACCGGCCATACACGGTCTCTTTCTTTCTCAAGGATTTGTATGTGGCCCTTTGCAATGTGATCCATTCAGACACTCAGTAGTGGTTCCTTGATTTCATGGAGGGTATTATTAGCTGATCAGTAAACATGTTTGCCTCTTGTAGTAAAACTAATTCTCTATTATTATTTGTTAGAATACACTAAGGAACCCCTTCGTACAAGTTTTTATCAAGTTCTCCGTGGGACTTGATGCCGTTGAACTACTAAAACAGATAGATGAACTCGGTGAGTCCGTATTCACACAACTTGTATTCATTAGTGGTGACAGAAATGTGAAAATCACTGTCCCATATGACATCTTCTTTTCCTTTTCTTTTGTATTTGTTTTTTTCTCAGGAAAGTAAACTCCTGGATATATATCCATTTTCTTTCCCATTAGTTGTACAAGTAGTAATGATTATTTGGATACCCAGTGACTGTACTTAGTTTCAGTAATTATAAGGTGATATATTTCATGTAAGAGCAGCTTTTTCTAAAATCACAGATAGGGGGGTTGCTAAGAGTAAGAAGACACTTTTCATTTTTTGATAGCTTAAAGAAAAGCAAGTCCTTAAGGACAAAGAAAGATGAAATGGTTTATTTCTGGATACATCTAGAGTTTTTTCTCCACTGGCCTCAGAATCTCTTGACTAACCCCGAGTGTAAATGGGAGAGGTTATAGAGTTAGCAAAAGCAAAACAAAAGCGATGCAGAGCTTAAAAACAAAACAAAACAAAACAAAACAAAAACCCCTAAAAACTAAATCAGTAGTTGAGTTGGATCCTCCTCTCATGGTTGTTTAGAAGAACCAGACCAAAGAGGATCAAAGGAAATCATCTGAACTCATGCATTCTCTCTGCCATTCCCACCTTCAACCTAAGGGATGCAAGACATCTAGTTCAGTCTGTCTGATTCACTGTTGCTATGCAACTATGGGTATGAGGAAGGGATTGGGAGCATCAGAAACTGGCAACAGTAGAACAAGTACCCTCCTCCTCATTCCTGGTGCTACAAGGACGTAGTGCCTTAGGTCACAAAGCAGTGGGGAGGAATTACGATTACACTTGTATTGTACAGTGTATATAATTACATGGACTTTATGACACCCAGCCCAGTTTGATTAAAGAAAGATATTAGTGCATTTATACTCTAAAAGTATCATTTAGGTAAGGAACCAAAATATCAGGGATATACTACAAAGTTCTTATATAAGTTTTATCATTCCTAACTTTAGATACAGGATGGGATTTTTTAGAATTAAAAAAACTAAAATGAATATAGCAATTGATGTTTGTATAGTTGTATATGTTGTATATGTAACTCAGTATCTAAGGTGCTGTATAGTGTGAATTTGTGGATCACTGACCCTCATAGCTTCTCTTTGAGACTGTCTACCAACATTTTTAAAGGATCCTTGGTGTTGTGTTAATTTCCAATGGCCACTGGAGGACACTGTTCAACCACAATTTTGCCCCTCCCCCACCAACATCTGTATCCAGCAAAAACACTTTACTTTAAATTCTAATGAGAAATTCATTTAAGAAGTTGCCCTCTGTTAGAAATTTAATCTTATATCAGACTGTGGAAGAGAACTGTTTGGGTTCTATGAGGAGGGATTTATGGTGTTCACAGCTTTCTCAGTATTCGTAGTGGTCAAGTCAGTGAAAGTTTAATTGGCCAAGTGATTTATTAACTTCCAATTTCATATCTGCCCTTTGTCTCAGTTGATTTCTTCATAAGAAATCATAAAATTGAAGAGCAATTAAATTCTCTTTCTTCCCAAGTAATCACCTGAAATAAAATCTTGATCATTTTATCTAGGTTAATACAGATACCAATGGAGATAATCCACATAGGTTTTATTTATTTTAATTTTTTATTTAATCTTTATTGTATTTTTTCCATTACCATTTAGTTCCCTTATACCGCCCCCCCCCCACCATCAATCACCGCACTGTGGTCCACGTCCATGAGTCCCTTTCCTTTTTTTGCTCAATCCCTCCACCCCCTAATACCACCCCCACCACGAGCTGTCATCTGCTCTCTGTGTACGAGTCTGTCTTGTTTTGCTTGTTAGTTCAGTTTGTTCATTAGATTCCACATATGAGTGAAATCATATGGTATTTGTCTTTCTCTGACTGGCTTATTTCATTTAGCATAATGTTCTCTGGGTCCATCCATACTGTTGCAAAGGGTAAAACTTTCTTTTTTTTTGTGGCCACGTAGAATTCCGATGTGTAAATGTCCCATAGTTGTTTTATCCACTCATCTATTGATGGACACTTGGGCTGCTTCTATATCTTGGCAATTGTAAATAATGCTACAAATGAATGTAGGGTTGCCTGTGTTCTTTAAAATTAGTGTTTTGGGTTCCTTCAGATATAATCCTGCAGATAGGATTGCTGGTCAAAAGGTAGATCTGTTTTTAATTTTTTGAGGTATATCCATACTGCTTTCCACAGTAGCTGCCCAGTCTGCATTCCCACCAATAGTGTCAAAGTGTTCCCCTTTCTCCACATCCTTGCCAGCGCTTGTTTGCTGATTTTTTGATTATAGCCATTCGGACAGGTGTGAGATGGTATCTCATTTTCGTTTTAATTTGCATTTCACTGATGATTAATGACATTGAGTATCTTTGTATACTCTGGCCATTTGTATGTCCTCTTTAGAGAAGTGTGTATTCGGGTCTTTTGCCCATTTTTAATTGGGTTGTTTGTTTGTTTAGTGTTGAGTTTTGTAAATTCTTTATAATTTCATATATTAACCCCTTATCAGATGTATTGGCAAATATATTCTCCCATTCTGTGGGTTGTCTTTTTATTTTGTTGATTATTTCCTTTGCTGTGCAAAAACGTCTTAGTTAGATGTAGTTCCATCTAACTAAGATGTAGTTTGTTTATTTTTTCTTTTGTTTCCCTTGCCTGGGGAGATATATCTGATAAAAAACTTCTATGAGCAATATCTGAGATTTCTTTGCCTATGTTTCCTTCTAGGATTTTTATGATTTCTTGTCTAACATTTAAGTCTTTGATCCATTTTGAATTTATTCTTGTGTGTGGTGTAAGAAGAGTCAAGTTTCTTTTTTCTGCATGTATCTGTCCAATTTTCTGAACACCAGTTACTGAATAAGCTCTCTTTAGTCCATTGTATGTGCTTGCTTCCTCCGTTGAATATTGACTATAAATGTGTGGGTTTATTTCTGGGCTCTCTACTCTGTTCCATTGATCTGTGTGTTTGTTTTTATGCCAGTAGTAGATTGTTTTGATTATTGTGGTCTTATATTACAGTTTGACATTAGGTAGCATAATTCCTCCATCTTTGTTCTTCTTTCTCAGGATTGCTATTGCTATATAGGGCCTTTCGTGTTTCCATATAAAGTTTTGAAATACTTGTTCTAGTTCTATGAAATACATCATTGGAATCTTGATAGGAATTTCATTAAATCTATAGATTACTTTGGATAGTATGGACATTTTAATGATGTTAATTCTCCCTACCCATGAACACTGTATGTACTTATTTGTATCTTCTTCAACTTCTTTCTTCAGTGTCTTTACAATTTTCCAAGTACAGGTCTTTTACATCCTTGGTTACATTTATTCCAAGGTCTTTTATTATTTTGAAGCAATTATAAATGGGATTGTTTTCTTAATTTACCTTTCGGTTAGTTCATTATTGGCGCATAAAAATGCAGCTAATTTCTGGATATTAATATTGTATCCTGCTACTTTGCTGAATTCATTTATCAGATCTAGGAGTTTCTTGGTGGAATCTTCAGGGTTCTCTCCATATAGGATCATGTCATATACAAATAAAGACAGTTTTGCTTCTTCCTTTCTGAATTAGATGCCTTTTATCTCCTCTTCCTGTCTGATTGCTGTGGCCAGGATTTCCAGCACTATGTTGAATAAGAGAGATGAAAGTGGACATACCTGTGTTGTTCCCATTCTTAAGGGGAATGCTCGTAGTTTTTGCCCATTGAGTATGATGCTGGCAGTGGGTTCATCATTTATGGCCTTGATTATGTTCAGATATGTTCCCTCGGCTTTGCTGAGAGTTTTGATCATAAATGGGTGCTGGGTTTTATCAAAAGCTTTTTCTGTATCTATTGATATAATAACATGTTTTTTATCCCTCATTTTGTTTGTGTGATGAATCACATTTATTGATTTCCAGAAGTTATACTAACCTTGCATTTCCAGAATAAACCCCACTTGATCATGGTGTGTGATCTTTCTGCTGCTTTGCTGTTTCAGTCTGCTAACATTTTGTTGAGGATTTTAGCACTTATGTTCATCAAAGATACTGGCCTGTAATTTTCTTTCTTTATGGTTCTTTATCTGATTTTGGAATTAGGATAATTCTGGCCTCATAAAATGAGTTTAGGAGCCTTTATTCCTCTTAAATTTTATGAAATAGTTTGAGAAGGAGAGGTGATAATTCTCAGAATGTTTGCTAAAATTCATCTGTGAAGCCATCTGGCCCAGGGCTTTTGTTTGGTGTTAGTTTTTTGATTACTGCATCAATTTCATTAGGTGTGGTCTGTCTATTCAGAATCTATGATTCTTCCTTTTTTATTTCTGGGACATTGTATCTTTCTAGGAATTTATCCATTTCGTTCAGGTTGCCCAGTTTGTTGGCATATAATTGTTCATAGCATTTTCTTACAATCTTTTGTGTTTTTTTGGTGTCAGTTGTTATTTCTCCATTTCCCTTTTTGATTTGACTTATTTGGGTTCTTTCTCTTTTTTTCTTGATGAGTCTGGCTAAAGGTTTGTCAATCTTGTTTATCTTTTCAAAGAACCAGCTCTTGAATTCATTGATCTTCTGTATCATTTTTTTAGACTCTATTTCATTTATTCCTGCTCTAATCTTTATTATTTCCTTCCTTCTACTCACTTTGGGCTTTGTTTGTTGTTCTTTTTCAAGTTCTTTTAAGTGTGAAGTTAGATAATGTATTTGAGCTTTTTCATGTTTTTTGAGATAGGCCTGTAATGCTATGAATTTCCCTCTTAGGGTTACTTTCTCTGTGTCCCACAGATTTTGGATTGTTGTGTCCTCATTTTCATTTGTTTCAAAGTATCTTTTGATTTCTTCCTTGATCTCATTGTTGACCCATTCATTGTTTAATAACATGTTATTTAGCTTTCATATGTTTTTCAGTGTTCTTCCTGTGATTGATTTCTAGTTTCACAGCATTGTGGTCAGAGAGGATCTGATATGATTTCAATCCTCTTAAATTTATAGAGACTTGTTTTGTGACCTAACAAAACCATGTGGTCTATCCTGGAAAACATTCCATGTGCTCTTGAAAAGTATATATGTTCTGCTGCTTTGGAGTGAAATGCTCTGAAGATATCAATTAAATCCATTTGATGCACTGTGTTGTTTAAGGTTGCTGTCTCCGTGTTGATTTTCTGCCTGGAAGATCTACCTATTGAAGTCAATGTTGTGTTAAAATCCCCAGCTATGACTGTATTTCTGTTTATGTCTCCCTATATGTCCATCAAGATTTGCTTCACATATTTAGGTGCTCCTGTGTTGGGTGCATAAAGGTTTACTGGGGTTAAATCCTCTTGTTGGATTGTTCCCTTTATCATTATGTAATGTCCTTTGTCTCTTATTACAGCCTTGGTTTTAAAGTCTATTCTGTCCGATATAAATACTGCTACCCCAGCTTTTTTTCCTTTCCATTTGCATGAAATATCTTTTTCTAACCCTTTACTTTTAGTCTGTGTGTATCTTCTGATCTAAGATGGGTCTTTTGAAGGCCACATATATGTATGGCTCAAGTTTTTATCCATTCAGCTATCCTCTGTCTTTTGGTCAGAGCATGAAGCCATTTATATTTAAGGTGATTATTGATAAATATGTAGTGGCATTTTATTGTTAGACTGTTTTCTTCAGTTTTTTTTTCTTTCTCTTTTCTTCTTCTTAAAGCAAAACTTTTAACATTTGTTGCAGTGCTAGTTTGGTGTTAACAAACTCCTTTAGCTTTTTCTTGTCTGGAAAGCTCCTTATTTCTCCTTCAATTTTAAATGATAGCCTTCTTGGGTAAAGTATCCTTGGTTGTAGGTCCTTGCTTTTCATCACCTTGAATATTTCATACTACTCCCTTCTGGTCTGAAATGTTTCTGTTGAGTGATCGGATGCCAGTCCTGTTGGTGCTCCCTCGTAGGTAAGTCCCTGCTTTTCTCTTGCAAATTTTAGGATTCTCTCTGTCTTAAGCCTTCTCATTTTAATTATTATGTGTCTTGGTGTTGGCCTTTTTGGGTCAAAATTGTTTGGGACTCTCTGAGCTTCCTGGATTTGTGTGACTTTTTCCTTCACCAGATTAGGAAAGTTTTTGGTCATTATGGTTTCAAATAGGTTCTTGACCCCTTGCTTGCTCTCTTCTCCTTTGGGTAATCCCATGATGTGGCTGTTGGTATGCTTCATGTTGTCCAAAATATTTCTTAAGCTCTTGTCATTTTTTAAAATTCTTTTTTCATTTTGTGGCTTTGCCTGGGTGATTTTTCTGCCTTTTCTTCCAAAACACTGATTCTATCCTCTGCTTCATCTAATCTACCTTTTATTCCTTCCAGTGTATTACTTATATTAGATATTCCATTCTTTATCTCTGACTGGTCCTTTTGTGTGGTTTCTATGTCTTTTTTCATGCTGTTGAGTATCCTTATCATTACTCTGAACTATCTGTCTGATAAACTGCTTGCCTCCATTTCATCTAGTTCTTCCAGAAAATTCACTTGCTTTTCCTTTGGGGTCTGTTTCTTTGTCTTCCCAATTCAGATGCTTTGTATTTTCCACCTTAGTTGTTAAACTAATCAGTCATTAAGCTGATTGGTTGTTAGTCTGATCACGCTGTAATCAGCAGCTTGGCTTAAGCACCATAGGGTAAGGCAGAGTAATTCCTGTGGGTGGGAGTATTGCTTCTCCTCAGGCTGATGCCATTCAGAGAGGAGTACTCTGCCTGAGAGTAATAGCTCCTGCAGTATGAGGAATGACTCAGCACAGGGATCCTGGTAGCTTCCCTTCAGTTTTCTCCCCAAAGCCATGAACCCCAGTCTCTCCTCAAGCCTTTAGTCCATTCTGCCCTCCTTTTGCTGGTGCCCAGGGTAAGTTGCTGTGAAAAAAAATTTGTGCTTTGGCCCTTTAAGAGGTTCTCTGCATCTCCAGCCATCCCTCCCCGGCAAGACAGAAACCCTGCTGCTTTTCACAGCTGGATGTTATCTTTCCAGCTCTGGTGCTATAGGCCAGGGAGTCCAGCTTAAGGTTTAGACCCCACACTTCTCAGAAGGAACCCCCTGGCCACTGAAATATCCCTTTGGCACTTCAGCTGCCACCTGTGGGAGCCCAGCCAGCCTTCTTGCATCTCCTCCACACTCCCTACCAGTCACATTGGGGTGAGGTGGTTTCTTCTCTCTGTCCTTGGTTATAAGGCTTCTCTCCAGCTAGTGTTCAGTTGGTTGATCTGCCTAATTTTTCTACAATTGAGTTGTACTTCCAGATTGGTCCTGGAAGGAGGTTAATGTAATGTGGCCTTCCCACATAAGTTTTAAATCAAACAATATTAGAAAGTTAGGTGTGTGACATAGATTTCACAGTCTCCTAAAAAGTGATCCTGTAGCACAACTTATTGAATAATATAGTTTATTTGTTCTACAGACTCTGCATAGACTTTCCTTTGCTTATATCACTACATTCCCATTCTCTGAACAAAGCAGACATTACTGTTTGCTTGAAAGTTTCATCTCTGGTTTGTAGTTTTCTTCCTAACTACATGTAGATAGATTTTTAAAAAAATTATTCACATTTAATCTTTGGTTAATTAAATTGTGGCAGAATACACTTTTAAATTATCTTGTATTGTTGTCTGAGCTTGGGTTTACCACACTTGTAACTGAACATTCTATTCAAAGAATATTTGCACAACTGGACATATCTTCCTAAATTTAGAGTACTAGATCTTTTTAGAGTAAATTCTATAACTTTCTATTATTTATAGTCTAGTTTGGCATATACTTACCAAATCATTGTTTTGTCTCATTGCTACTAGAAGAAACAACATTATAATATGACATTATAACATGCTTTCTGTCTGTTTTGCTTTGCTTCTTCAGATATCCTAAGGCTGAAATTGGAGAACAGTATTGACCTCGTTGATCATCTGAACACACTATCTTCCCTGACAGTGAATATTTCCTCCTGTGTATTATATGACCGTATTCAGGCAGCAAAGAGTATAGATGAAATGGAAAGAGAAGCTAACAGACTCTCCAAAAGCAATGAACTCTTTGGAAGTAAGTGTTATTCTACTAAAGTTTGAGCTTCTCTTTGTACTAAAATTGGCCAAATTCTTCCCTCGCATCTTTTATCCAGGACTCAGAAAAGTAGTCTGGGCTGGGGGTGGTGGTCGCTGTCCCCTCTAATGTCCTTAGAAACAAGAACCTTTCATGTAGTCAAACAACCATATCATCTGAGTAGCTTTCAATTTATGGGTAATTTTGTTGGCATGCTTAAAATTAAGACTGAAAAGGATTTCATAGTTACAGGGCAAAGTTGAGTCAGTCCTTATAATTATCAAGATTATTCATTGTAAAGTATGTGTTAGTTGTTTTTTATTTCAGTAAGTGGCTCAGAGTGAGATATTTAATCTGGCCACTTAGTTTGTAATTACATCCTCAAACTCCTGCTTTGAATATCTGAGGTTGTTACTCCCAATTAGGCATCTTTTCTGTAAATTGGAAGCTGAACTTACAGTCACATTACTACCCAATTGCCAGTTTGGAAATCCCCTGTGTGTACCTTCCAAACAATGAATAATGTCAACCATAAAATAACCTTTCTGCTGTTGTTGCCACTTTATTTTTAGGTGTTATTTTTAAGCTTCCTTCTAACAGAAGCCAACACAGAGGCTATGACTCTGAAGATGTCTCTCTTCCTCCTGTTGTAAAATACACCATCCGCATGAGTCTCAAGACCTCACAGACTACAAGAAACATAAGGACTAAGATTTGGGCCCCAGGGCCACACAATTCTCCATCACACAACCAGATCTATGGCAGGGCTTTTGTTTACTTACAGGATAATATTGAAAGAGCAATCATTGAATTGCAGACTGGAAGGAACTCCCAGGAAATAGCAGTCCAGGTCCAAGCAATTCCTTATCCCTGCTACATGAAAGACAAGTAAGTCCATGCATCCGTTCAGCCCTTGTTAACAAGCAACCATTTTTTGAGAACTCATTTCTGTCCATTCATTCACATGGATCAAGGGGAAGGGAGAACATTCACCAAACCTTTGTCAAATGCCTGCTTCCAGGGAGGGGTCCCGTCCACACTATAGGGCACAGCTACACCAAAGCTGTTCATGGTTGCCTACATGAAGGGGTCGATCTTACCAAAAGATCTATGTTTTCTTTATCATAACTCTTAGTTTTCTGAGGACTTTGGCTCCAGAATTCAGAGCATTTGACTCCAGCCTTGAGTGCATGACTGCATGGTTTTCATATTACCTACTCTTTACTGTTCTGACCCTTCTCTGGTCAAATGAGGGAGTTAAACCAGACAATCTTAAAATTTCTTCCAACTCTCATTTAATTAAAAATCTGTGACTACATAAAGAAAATTTTGATGGAACACATCATCAATCAACCCTCTAGGATAAATATTGTGCTACTTAAAACTATGTAATATACTATTAATCCACTTGCTAGGAATCTTATCTAAAGTGGTTTTGCTGAATGAACAAAAGATGTAAGGATCATGTTTTTAAGACAACCAAATTTGAATGTTGTAGAAATCTGCCAGGTAGCACTGAATGGCTGCTCCACTCTCACCAGAGTTTAAAAACAAAAAAAAAGGTTGGAGGAATTAGTTTTTAAAAGCTCATGCTCATACAGAAAAGCTTGAGACTGAATACTACCTTCAAGAAATTGTACTCGTTATTTAGCCAATTTATTGCATTTTACCTACAATTCAGATGCTTCTGGATCTTGTTCTTTGTCTTTCTCTTGATGTATAGCTTCAAGAGCTGTATATAGGTGAGAAGAGGTTATGCAACACTTTGTGCAGCAGTGATGGGGGCAGGCAGGTGCGAATTTTGTCAGTGGGTTGTCAAGGTGAGGTGCTGGTTGTGCGGCCAGTCAGGACTCTGCAGGCTGGACCACCTGTGAAATGCAGTGACTTGCATTAACAGTGAAGAAGAACTGTGGGTTCAATTAAATGAAAATTCTTATCTGTTTTTTCCCTTGTCGATTTTGCTACCTGGGATGGTGGGTATGTGGATGTTTCTTTAAAGACTAAAAGTAATTGTCCTGTGCATTTTTTATGGGGGAGTGATCATAATGCTTTATATGTACATATAAACTTTGTTGTATACAAAGTGCTTTCACATATGCTATTTCATTTGTTCCTTCCAAACACCTCGGAAGGTAAGTGGGGGCAGGTGCTGTTGGTCATACTTTCCAGATAGAAAAAGAAAAATTCAGAAAGGTTAAGTAACTTGCGCAAAGTTGTAAAACTGGTAGTGCACTGGTCCTTAGATTATAAGACTGGCATATTTTTTGTTTATCCTGTATCAAATCTAAAATACACAATCACTTAAAAGAATCATTACAGGGGGTTATTAGTAACAGGTGAGGGCTTTTGCCTAATACTAGAGCCAGAAACAACATCACGGTTGGATCTGAACCAAGACAAAATTCATTCAACAAATATTCTTTAAATGCTTACCCCATGCCAAACAGTTTCCTGGGAAGCAAAAACATTGGATATGGCCCCAACCCTTATTCCTTCCCCATCAAAAAACGCCTCATGTCTCTGATGGTGTTACACTTGGGATGCTCAAGTAAGGATGAATGATGGTGATGTCATGTTCTATTAATACTTGTATTTTTTATGGGGAACTTGAAGGTAATTCCTTAGTCTTATAGATTAAAAAGGAAATGGCCTTGAGATCTTTCTCCAAGTAAAAGCTTCAGTGGAGCCTAATAATGCAAAACAAATCAATTTAGAATTTCTCTCATTGAAAACTACTCATTTGCTTAGCTCACAGCAAAGTGGCTTAAAGTAGGAAGCTATGGTTCTCAAAGTGTAGTCCCTGGACCAGCAGCATTTTATCTCCAGGAAACTGTTTAAATGCAGATTTCTTAACCCACCCCAGAGTGATAAACCAGGAGCTTACAGGTGGGGCTCAGAAATTGGTGTTTCAATAAGCCTTTTGGGTGATTCTGATGAGCGTTTGACTTTGAGAAATACTGTATTTGAACTTTCAGATATCATAGGCAGGTCACTCAGGAATATATATGGTCCCGATGAGGTCTTTCAGTGACCCTCTAGTTAGCATATTACCAGAATAGACATTTCTGTACTGTTCATGAAAAATCTTCTGAAGCATCATTTTAAGGAATCCAAGTTCTTTGTCTGCATTTTAAATGGAATGCTTTGAGTTTTATTTTATCTTATTTTGGATAATTTTGTTTAATAATCCCTATGAGCTACCAGAGTAGGTAGATACAGTAATTTGGGAAGATACAGCTTTTAGCTAGATAAACCAATTATCACTTAATTTTAAATTTGCCTTTTAGATAAGAATTTGGTTTAAGCTGAAGGATTTTGAGCCTTGCAATTATATCTATATAATAATTATTTTCCTGGACAAGACATATTCAAACACACTTTAAACAATTAAGCAATTTTATCTAGCAATCCAGAGCTGATTTTTTTTTGTTGTTGTTATTCTTGCAGCATTAGAGCAAGAAAATCATGGGCTTACTAAGTCAGCTTCACATTTCACAAATAAAAGAGTTATATTAATGATTATTCTCAATTTTAAAAAGCAGTATACTTTAAATGTAAGAAGTGTTGTGTTATTTTTATTGCTATCTGCAAGTATGACATTCATTTTGGTCACTGGATTCTGTTTTCATTTGTTTGTTTCTGCTTTTTTTACAGCTTCCTAACCAGTGTCTCTTATTCTCTTCCAATTGTGCTCATGGTGGCCTGGGTTGTATTTATAGCTGCCTTTGTAAAAAAGCTTGTTTACGAGAAAGACCTCCGGCTTCATGAGGTATGTTGAGAATTTCTTCTTACTATGAATAAGGTATATTTCTATAATAATTACTATGATTTTCATTGTACCTATATGAGCTCAGAAAGCCTGAGCCATACCTTGTGATTTAGAAATATATTTTATGAATCATAAAGGCAGCTGAAAATGCAGTATTTCCCCCTCAAATCACAGAGATCTCATTTATAAGTGTTTCTGAAAAACAAAATCTGCTTCCGGCCAAGATGGAGGCATAGGCAGACGCACTGTGTCTCTTCTCACAACCAAATTAAGGACAACAAAGATTTAGAAACAAGAAAACAACCAGATCTCAGAAAATCAAACTGTTTGGAAGTCCAACAACGATTCATCCAGACCGGTAAGAGGGGCGGAGTCGCGGCAGGAAAAAGCGGAGGGGCGGACGGGCACGC